>DWEE01000935.1:0-14756 GCA_018245755.1 Parelbella macleannani | reverse complement strand
CTCTGTGCATGAATATGAAACACTAATATTGTCGTAATACTTATGTCTTCGTATTTAGGTATTTTACCTAAGAATAGATAAAACGATTCATCTAGATTCATATTCATGCACAGAGAAAAAAGATACATGTCAATTTTCTTATTTCACCGTGTGTATTACCTCTCTATATAAATTAACGAGTGATGTGAAATAGCGCTGAAGCCTGACGGCGGGCCCGGGTTCGATTTGCATCCAATATTACATACTGTAAATACCTCGTGGCTCTGAAACAACTCGGTTACTTTTCGTGATACTAGGATATTAAATTTAACGATACATAATATAACATCACGCCTATTTTCCCAGGAGGTAGAGGAGGGTAGTGCCCCATGCTTCCCCTATCATGTTTTACATGTCACCATGGGTTGAGCCTATAGCCATACACTGCGTATAAATAGAGGCCCAAACTAGTACTAAGAATTTCGAGTTAGAAAAATCCAATAATGTCCGACTCAGAGACCGAACCCAGGATGTCTTGCTCTGCAGTCACCTTTGCAACCACTAGACGTACCAAGGAGTTCATTCTAATGAGCATCACTTAAAAATAATTTAACAGTTAAGTTTTTGAAAGGATCCGATCGTAACAAACCTACCTACTTGTGACAATTATTAGTGGACATTTTGCTTTGCTGGTTTCCACATTCATTTGAAAAGGTACAGTGCTACGCCTAGGCTGAAGTATATTAAAATTAATTTGAAATTAAATAAGAAAATGGACCTTACACACCAGAGACGTCCAAAACAATTACATGTCTAAATACATGTACATGTACATAAATCTTATTACAACACCAATAACAGACAGACAACATGTGCGAACTTCTAATAAGCAAACACGTGGCATATCATAAGCCTAAATCATATATTAACGGAATAAGTCTAATGGCGGCTTATAATCAAAGAAAGAAAACGCCACAGATACGTTAGGGTGCGTGTACACTGTACGGATTTATGACATTTATATTTATTATTATAATTTAAACTATAGCTAACAATACAGCTGTCCTAATTCGATAGACTAGTCGATGTAAAATGTAAAATTAACGAATTTAATTAAATGATGACAAATGGTAATAAAATTATGTCAAGAAAACTCCATTATCAGAAAAAAACAATAAATTTCATTATTTATAATAAAAATAATAAACGAATATGATTATAAAAGCATGTCTTAATTATATACTTAAAAGATTCACTCAGAAAAAATTTTCGGGGTACTGAACACGGGTAGATCGCTGCGATCTCTCCACGATATACTGGAGCTGATGAAAAAGGACCTTGGATACGTCCGAAATTAGTCGGGCCTTGCATAAAAAATTGCATGAGTTAAGCCGGTACATACATAATCTTGTATATGAACACTCACGAGACCTAATACTAAAATGAAATTATAGGCTTATTTAAGTTCGATTATTTCTCAGAAAGTATCTAATAAAAGGCCTATCAAGTTGACAATGTTAGAAAAAGTCAAACCGTTGTTCGCGCCAATTATTTCATTATGAACGCGCCTTAACCTAAAGGGGAGGCTCGGCCAGGGTGGACATGAAAGCGTTAAGTGCTCCTTTGCTCATCGAATCCCATTTACAGAAGTCCCCTTGCCATAAATAAGATTATATTCGGCTACACGTTATTTTTGTTATTTGGCTCCTCACACCCCCACTCTACCCCGATATTAGCCGCGTCTTTGAACTGTCCCTGATTTTAGCATCGAATGGTATATATAACTAGCTTTGTGTAATATTTTGATCCTATTAGGCCATTGTTTGGAATACAACACTATGTTTATGTTGCGCGTATATCGACCTCAGTAGGTCTATTAATGTACTAAATTATGACATTACTTTTAAGACCCATCAGTCTGCTTGATGATTGGTGGGTAGGGGTGGGGGTAGGTAGGGGTGGGGAAAGACCATCTGACTGATAGGGTTAGAGTATTCTGGCTGAAACTAATGCTGAAACTAACCCATGTCAATAAAACTGCTACATCAGCTGTCAAAAATAATTTAATAAGATGTTATTAATTATAAATGTGTTTAACTGGCACATGTAGCCTTGACAATATTATTATTATTATCATAAAAGTTAAAAAATGGTTATGAAGACAATTATCCAAAAAGAGCAAATACTGAAATCCTGTCTAAGATAATGTAACTGAATTCCTCTTTCTAGTTGGCTCATCCCGTAAATACGAGTATGTATGTGCATAAGACCGGTACATATGTATGTACAATATATAATCCGGTACATATAAGTAGAAAATCATGTGAGTTCCTTTTTAGCAGTAAATCTCGAGGCCAATGTGTCAATGGGCAATGGCCATGGCTCTCAACGAGGTGGATAAATAAGTAGTCTTAATTTAGCTGTTCATTCTTTAATCGTTCTTAATATAAAACTCGATTTTACAAATACCCTCATAAAATGTAAAAAAGTCGAAATATTCTTTATTTATATTATATTTGTTGAACCAGCTAAGTATAAAAACTCCACATTGCGTTTTAAATCAGCTTTAATTGACTCGAAAAGTGGAAAACTTTATCACAGACTCCTACACAAATGATTTGAGAAGTAATAGTGGACCTTATACACTATACACCAAATTATTATGTTTGACCAGCTATACAATATTGCATACATATGTTTTTAATAAATAATATACTACTATTTGGTTTAAGGAACCTATCCCATTATAAACGTAAAATAATTGTATCTAAATATATGTATTACGCTTATAAAATTACATCTAGTTTGATAAAAAACCTATTTTCTTGACTGTGTAACCTTTAATCGACAGCATATGAAAGGGCCCTATGCGGCAGTAAAATGTGAAAATAATTACAGAAAAATCCCATGCAAAAAACACACCCTTATCTAAAATCTGTCGAAGTTGCCCACAAGACTGCAAATGCCAAGTACTAATTAATTGCTATGGCAAAGAAATCTCAAAGGGAATGCACTTTTGACCGATTTTCTTCTCCATTTTTCTTCTTTTAGCATTTATGTATTAAGAAGGGGCAAAAGAAATCTATATATTTAGAATGGTTGAAGTCAATTTAAATTATGAGCTAACAATATTTATCAATCAGTGCAATGGAATAACCTGTGGTATATTAAATTATGCGAGAGGTCCCCCAGTGGTTAAAAAGCGACAGTGATTAATTCTCTCTTTGTTTTGAAAGTTATTGAGATCATTCCGTGTGTCTCCGCCTATGTTTACTCTGGTTGTCCACAACTTATATGTTTCTGGCATTGACAGTATTAATAATTCGATCCATTTAATATTCCACTGTTGGAATATGCGTCTCCTATCATATTGAGAGTGTTATCTCCACAGTCCGCCACGCTGGACAAGCGCCAACCCAGACTTCACACACCTTAGGTATTTTTTGTGTTTTTGACATTATGAATGCAAGCAATTAATATTTTATTTTACTAAATATATTTGTAATGTGCATTACATTTAAATTTCTGTATTCTGCACTCCTCTGTATAAACTTCACCAATGCTATAGGTCTTCTCTACCACTCTTCCGTGCAAGCATAATTCTTCAATAGATTTCTCTTCACAAAAAAGTAGGAATCATCAACTTTATGTGTTAGCTACTTAGTAGAAAGACTCGTCTTCACTTCAATAATGAAGTTTTAATTGTCTAAAAAAATGTCAAAAAATCATCGAATATCTTTAAATTTTATAAATTTTTTTAGCCCGTCTAATTGCACTGTTGGACAAAACCCTTCACTAAATTGTCTTTACACATAATATAGCTACTGTTATGTAGAGAACAAAACTTTTTTTGAAGTCAAAATATTCATACATAATATATTCGTTCGGAAATAACAATATTCATGAATAGCCTCATCGGACATTTTGAACAAAATTAAACTGTACTAAATGTGCTAGTGGGTACCTACTAAATCCGCAACAGCGAGCTGTAGATACATTGATAGATATACCTATTCCGAGATAGATGTACCGCATTAAGGAGTTAGCCGGGGGCAGCGCTTCTTTTAAATGGAGAGGAAAATTTTAATTTCCTATCGTGTACCGGCTGTAGGGACGCGACTTCCTTTCTGCGAGTTATCGATAAAATTAGTATTATTCCATCGTAATAATAATAATAATGTTATGAAGTAAGGTTAACGTCGTTGTCAGATTCGAATCTTGGAACAGCTTGTGCTGAGGTAACCAAACAACTGATACATATACATAATACTTTTCTAATACAGAACTAAATGTTTTGTCATTTATGTAAGTAGATATGAATATTTGGGTTTAGCAACTTGCTTGGTTAGTGTTCACGCTATTCTGCTGTTCTGGGATTTATATTAACCTGAACCAATTCCAATTTCAAAATAGACTGTAAGGTACTATACAACAAAACAACTGAACACTCATTTCGCAATAAATACAATCAGTAAGCATTGAATGAACGGCAGTTTTGTCTAAAAGACGGCGGTGACCTCAGACCGAAGGTTCACAATCAATTTGACATCAATATGAAATAATTGAATGATAACAATGTGGAGCAGTTATCGAACAATCAAGCGGTGATGTCATGGCAATGTGTGCCCACGGGAAGGATGTCAGTTTTGTTTCTGGAGGACATTTCGCGTGGAAGTAGGTATCTACACATAATGTAGGGAAATTTAAATCATGAGATTATATCTTAGCATTTTCAACATATATACTAACATGGTGCTAGGTCACAATATTAGAGTGGATTAGGTTATTTGTGTTAGCTCAGAATGCGTCGGGGGTGCCACGGCTTTCTGAGGATAGAAGAAATAGCGTAAAATACTATTGAATATGCAACCAAATTATTGCAATGACTGTAACAAATTTATGTAATTTATACGCAAAAAAAACTTCTCTAAAGTGTGTAAAGTTTGTCAAACCGCAATTAGCCAGCGTCGCAGACTATGACCTTAATCCTCTTACTACGAGAGGAGACTCGTGTTCCAGCAGTGGACTGGTAAAAGGGCCGGTACGGATACGTCAAAATGATCGTGAACGGATCAATAATGAAAACGATCAGAAAGTATAGATCAGAATTGATTGTATCGTATCACACATTTAGTGAAGATCAATTTGTGCAGCGGCGTTGGTGACACATTGTTCTACGATCAGGTCATCGCTATTGATGGTTCGATGATCGAATTCGGAGTCATGATTGGAGAAGATTTTCGATCGTGAACTAATTGTTTGCACTGACTTAAAGGTTGTAATTCTTGTACTCTGTTCTTGTAATCTTTGATTTCTTTATGAAGTTGTATGTATTTTAAAACTACATATGTATAAACCTAAAAATCTGCATTAATTAATTATTTGCTCCAAGTAAATTCCAGTCAAATAAAATACGATTATTGCATGTTTAGGAAATAAAAAATCAGTACTATAATTATGTCGATACGTAGAATAGGGGACTAACAGTAGTCACTTCGAGCGCAAGAGGATAAGCACCTTCGCAGCTGAGTCCACTTTATCCGATTTCAAACAAAATTAAATAACGGACCTCGCGAAGTTTCCCTTACAAATTCAATAATAAAACTAAATCAGAATAATTCAAAGGCTAACGCTATGGAGCCACCGCACTACCTTCGTTAGCGCTGTTTGAAGAGTTCTTGACGCCCCCCGCCGCCCCTTCGCCCCTCCACTACCCCCCTCTATCATTGGACCGGTGTTGTCTTAATAATTTATAATCTTTAGTGTTTGAATAACTGTAACATTAGCAGTAAAATGTAGATCTATCTCGTGACCATTTTCATTAATGTGTAATAAGAATAGTAAATTTAACTTTTCAGTCGGTTGGGTTCTAAATTATAAAACCCGTACGTAGCATGGGTTGTTGATTTCTTTACTTAAACCACATAACTGAATCAATCATATTCGTATCGTTTGTATTAACATATTTTTTATATGCTTATACTGTTAATTATACCCATGAATCCTATTCATAAAGTCCATAGAACTCTAAGATGACTTGCTGGCTATCGTTTTGATACATTTTTACATAAAAAATAGCATTGGACGTATGGAACAGTGACAGAAATCGGTTAGATTTTACTACAATTTTTTGACATTCAAGTTTCGTACAGATATAATTTTAGATTTTGTCTGTGTATATTTTACGAGCACATGTAAGTATATATATATGCGTATCAAAACCATTTTATTTAATTTAAATTTGAAACTGTTTATTATTCTTTCAAAACACATTTATTGAAATAAAAAACAATTACTGCAAAGTGTTTTTTCCCATTCTTTACAATAAGACTGGGTCATCAATATTCCCTTACACAGACAGGTGTTCCCAGGAAACTCCGTTACAATACGATAATAATGTTCTTTCGTTATTAACAGAACCTAGCCTCAGTTACCCAGCAAAAGAGGCAAATCCTATCCCAAGTAGATGATTATCCGGTTACCAACCATTCCGATGATGCTACAAGCAACTTTTACGTTCTAGCGATTTGTTATATTCACGAAAATAACTTTGCTATATATATACATATATACTCGTATATACACACATAGAGATCGCTCCTATAATATATTACCTCGTGGATTTATGGACGCCTATTCGAAGGGTACAACCGACGATAGTTCCTACAAAAAAGGCCCCCCCCCTCCCCCTTTCTACTCCCTTCTCGTCTGCCTCCCAATAAAATTGCCCCATTTGGCACGATATATGTTTTGATTAGGTAAAGTGGTGAGTTTTTAAGATAAGTATATAATATTTCTCTATTGATCTATCGTCACCTATATTGGCCGAATAGGTGATGGAGATGTTAGAGGTTTTGACGTGCGTGTATAAAGAGAGTGATGTACGTAGAAGAAGCCGGCAGGTCTGTGGCAGGTATTTGACACTCGGTGTTCTCTGCCCACCACGTGTGGGACCCGGGGTGTTGATATAATAATATAGACGCGTTTATAAAATTTAATAGTCCCATGTGAAACATTCCAGGAATGTTCTAGTATCAGTCATATAGTGCACTTCATCGTTCAGTGTTATCTATGTATTGGTTTGGAATATTAATTTTCATTGTATACCTACCTAGTGTACCTACTACCCCCGGGACAGTACCTGAGGGTTGAGGGACGGTGTTCATTTTCTATTTTCGCAAAATAGGTCACGACGAGGTTAATGATACCACGTCAAATCACGATGAGTTGATGCCTAATGAAACTGAATTAATTGCAGTTTTTACAATTTTCGTTCTTGAAGGGCGAGCGAAAAAGGATATTTTATAACTGTAAATATTTATATAATAACGTCTGTTGCGGCCGAAACTACAAAACTTTATTTTATAATTATTGTTTACTTTACATACATTACTTTATTATTATTATTTACTTTTTATCTACGACATGCGTAATTTATCGATTGCTCTCACTCGATTGCAACGTTTCGATTACTTTATTGTCACCATAATATTCTACAATATTTTCTTAATATAAAACGCATCATGTTAGACGTCCATATAGCCTGTTTGGGTGTATTTATGGTAACAAATAGCCGCTAATTTTAATCATTAGAAGGACCGTGAATATTTTGTACCGACGAGTGTCTGATGGCACAAGGGCAGGCGTCGGTGTCGTGCAGTTTCCAAGATCATACGGTTGAAATCGTTCATGTTATAATCTCCATTGGTAGGTATCTTGTGAAGATTTCTTCCCTGTGGCAAAGTCAAGATCCGTTTCACATTAAACAGAGAATAAGTTTCACATAAAAATCTCAAAACTCAATGCCATACACGTCCAATGCATTTCAATAAACAATACAGTGATTTTCACTACCAACATACGTATTCACCATTATGATAATAGGCTCACCCCTATTCCATTGGACGTAGCTCTAACATATTTGCCTCTGCCTACCTCTTCGAGGTAACAGAGGTATGATGATATAAAAATGTAATTCCATTTTTAACAGCCACTTTTACCGATGATAAATGTAGAGTCTATCAAACTTTATCCTATAAATAAAATGGTTCATTGTGAGTTGTGTCGAGAGAAACTTTTTGATTTGTAACTGTTTGTTTACGGACCGCCCAACTTCATTGTATCTGTGCTCAGGTGTAAATAACCCTTCTGAAGTTTAGCCGTATTTGTTCTATCGTAATCGATGTCCTTTTTATTTTTTTATTTTTTTTATTTTATTTTTTTATTCCTATCCTATCCTTTGTTTTTTATTAATATTATATCGTCATATATTATTTATGTGGTTGGATGCAATGAGCTGAAGGTCTAGCCCAATGATGTGTGTGATGAAGCCTATTTCCAGCAGTGAACGATGACGGGCTGATGACTATATCGTTATACCGGGTCTTTCAAGAGTTAGGTTGAGAGCACCGAGTGCCAAATATCTTTTTAACCCAAAGACCGGATGGGTTTTTCTATATTTACTCGTATCACTCCTGACAATCGCACGTCGGTTTATGAGACTGCTGATTCCCCCATCAGCATTTCTTATCCCATTATCCCCTTCGTTTATCATGCATGTACATATATCTTATGCGTCTAAAAGCTTATTAAAGCTTCCACTGATTTACTTAAGACCGACTCAGAGCGCGGTCAGTGAGGGTTCTCTATTAACTAAATTTTCATTATTATTTGCATGCTTGGAAGGCTTCTTTAGACGTTCCTCTTGTATTCGCGATAACATAACATCACGACTATCTGTATATCCTCGATTGGATAGGCAGAGGAGTGTCGTACTCCCACGTTTTACGTGCTGTTATACGTTAAATGAAATAGGCGGTGATCCTATTGCTGTACACCGGGCATAGAGCCTTTCCCCACTATTACTATGTATCTTCTGCCTGCACGGTGCCTGGGAGAGATCGCTCATTAAGCAATTTTTATGTTTACATGTTATTTTACACTGGTGTACGAATAAAGAGTATAAATAAATAGTAGCTTCCGTCAGGCTTCTCTAAGTTCTGGACTAAGAAAAATCCAGTATAGTAACATAACCATTGGAAAAATAAAAAAAAAACCTTCAGTGATGTATTATTCAAAACAGTTGAAACTAATAAGGAACTTCTTTGAAACAACGCTATGTTTGTTAAATGAACGTTGTAAATTGAACTTTTCAAAATACGTACAAGGGCACATATTTAGAGAATTTCTCTGTACGATATGTATATATGTACATCGTAGAAGCACGAGAGGTCCCGTCTCCGGAATACGAAATTCTATAGCTCTCCGTGTACGGAATGCCTTTTGTTCAGCTACATTAATATGTTATACCCTCGGGAACATTGGAATTATGCATGTGGCCACGTCCGTGCAAGTTGTTCGAGACGTAATATTGAATTGAATTATGTACTACTCCAACAAACTTATATATAATACAAGTTCTCTTGTCGCTGACTTTTGAATCAGATGCCTGAGTATCGGGATATCCTCAGATATTATTATTAGTATTAGGAACAGTAATCTTGCAGTGATAGTTTTATTGGCTTACGCTTCAGCCTGTCACTCCAGCGCTCCTGGGTTTAAATCCACAGTGCGCACCTATTTACGAAAATGTACTTTTAAAGATTAAATATCACTTAATAGAAGTGAAGGAAAATATCGTCAGGAAACCTGCATACCTTAGATTTTATAAAAAGAAAAGTTTTCAGCGCGTGTGACATCCGCCAACCTGAATTTGCCTGCGTGACAGTTCCTAATTATAAGAAGAGACCCGTGTTCTATCAGTGGAATTATAAGGCTCGGAACGGATGATTTAAGCTAAGCTCTTTGATATGTAATTGCTGGTGGTATCTGCTGCTGCTAGCAATATTCCATGTTTCGGAAAGCTTCTTAAGCTGTTGTAATGTAACTATGAATTTTACATAACAATCGTTAAGCTTTGTCGACGGCTTTAAATACAGCTTATACCTTCCGACCAGATGTCTTAGCCATTGATTCGTATCTCCGTCAATTCACGATGAAGCAGCGTAGTGGAGTATGCTCCATGATGCGATGGGAAAAGAGTTGAAGCCGAGACCTTTTTGTTTTCACATCGGTGGGTGAATTTGTCTCTAACAGTGTTATTCGCCCAATCGATCGTTGCAATGCGATTCGTCAGCTATTCAATATTATATTCAATCCCGATTGCTTGCCAAAAGCCTCTCAACGAAGTTGTTATCTTGCTTTCAATGTCTGTATCCGATTCGGAAATGATTTATTGCAATTTTGATGCCACAATTCAATTTAGGAATTCTTGTTTTGCTCTCATTGAATTTAGGAGCGTTATAATGAAATCTCATTTATAAGGAGCGTATTGTTTTGCCCACTGATTGTTAGTTATTAATGTAAAAAAATGCTTGTATATTTTTTCTTTAATTTGTTAATGTGTGTACATAAATAAATAAAATGAAAAAATATCACTATGTGCCTTTCCTATATGTGCTTGAGTTTCTAGGAGTTATAACTTAATATACCAGTGCTTATGCTGTAGTAGAAGTCTGATGTATTTGGAAAAGCTACATATGTGAGTCTTGGTTTTCATAGGCATAATCATAGTTACGTACACACTTCATACCGCGGTCTCCGAATACATTTTCACTATGGCCTAGCAGCGTATTTGAACTCTTGGGTGATTCTGATCGCAGGGTATGTAATATGGATATTAAGTTCACATCAAATAACTATTTTTATCCCTAATTTGTTTCTGTTTCAAAAAATCACAATTATCATTTACATATTTTTATACGACTTCCAGTTTGTGGTGAATTATTATACATGGTAATAAAATAACAGGATAATGACATTTGGAAGAGACCAATACAAATAATATTATTCCGCATTTCTACGTTTCGACAATAAAAGTAAGACACCGTTTTGTCCCTTGCAAACCATTTATTTTTAATAGCGACCAAATGTAATTCCATTGACCTCTTTCAATAAAAAAAACTAGTTTGTACAAGTACAAATTTTTAAAAATTGAACATGACTATTTTGTACAACAAAAGATAGTGATAAAATATGAAAATAAAAGTCAATCAAAGTATTGAATTTTAGTTGTAGTTTGTATCAGGCAGTGAAATAATAAGATTGTTTCGAAAAAAGAAAATACTCTTCCTTATATCCTGGATTGACTGGTGGTAAATGCTAATTGGCAATAAATTCCGCCTGTAGCTATATTTTACTTGTCCAGGCTCGCGGCTACCTGGAGTCTCTGCCGTACAAGCCGAGGGTGCCATGGGCGGAGCTGTTCCCGGGGGCGGACGCGCGCGCCCTGGACCTCCTGCACCGCATGCTCACCTTCAACCCCCACAAGCGCATCACCGTCGAGGAGGCCCTCGCGCACCCCTACCTCGAGCAGTACTACGACCCCAATGACGAGGTAAGCTTAATACTTTCAACTATTTATTGTATATTTATAGAATGCGGTACATCACGCCTGCAGTCCGTCGGTAGGCCGAGGAGCGTAGTACACTCCTACATCCAAATGTTACTATGGTCTCGATGATTTTCTTAAGTAATGGCGTAATATGGCATAATTGCTTGTGACATACAGTGAGGAAGTCTAATTTAATACTGCATATTGCCTTTTTATAATATTGTATTGTTTATCTGACATTATTAATTCCTAACTAATATTTTGGCATCTCTCTATAAATTGTAATTGAATGTAATCAGTATTTTATATAATTTGTAAGCCACAAGATGGTAGAATAAGAGCTCTAAAATATAATGTAATCCATCACCATTGTACCTGTTTCAACAAATAAACGATTGATTGATTGATTGATTGATACATAATTGGAGACCCAAACAAATACAAATACACTATACTACATTCAATTTTTATCATTTGCAAAGAGTATGAGAACTCAGTATCTAGTACCCAAATGAAGCACTTGTGTGGGGCTGACGTAACATTATATTACGCGCCAATCATTTCTATAAACAGACTATTCACATGAGGATATAAAAAGAAATCAATACATTATCAGTTCGCGCAGTTCTTGTTTTCATAGGGGTGTCGAATTATTTCGCATCTGTCAAAAACATGGGCGCCTGCGAAGTAAAACCATTACATGATGTTTACGTAATTTATAAGAGGAAAGGTTCACAGCTAATAATATATGTATTATAATATGATCAAAAATGAACATAATATTTAATTTCATTATGATATATTCCTCGAAGACGGACGACCCTACTACCAGGTGGTTTGACGAAGAAATCAGGGATCCCGGGATCCGGAGGAAAGACAAAGTTTATTGAGAAGTCCAGCTGTGGACTTATAAAGTTTGATGGATAAATGATAAATGGATTGTACCATGACGTCAAGTGCAAAGCACCAGGTGCCATATGGCTGTCCTTCCAAGTTACTTCTACTCGTGTATTCATCAGTATTTGCACTCTTGCACTCGGATTTTGGTAATTTCACACAAAGTGTAAATGGAAATTTGAACATGCTCGAGCTGTGAGGAAGTGTGACCGTCTGCGTTCCGCTGAGAGGCCGAACGGCAATTAGCGTCGTCAAACTCGTCAGACAGCGGGTACCCGAACTTTCAAAACACGGTCTACTACTGCTGCGGGTTATTTTGCAAATTGCGCATTTTATATCAAATTCAGCGCAATACAACGAGTTTTACTGTTACAGTCGTTTGTCGCTAATAAATGATTTTGTAATAATATGCCTGAAGCTGAAGATCGAGCTCGGTGGCGTGCTATTGGAGAGGCCTATGTCCAGCAGTGGACGGGAGTAGGTTGTGGATGATGATGACGATGATAATACTTGATCGTATTACCGTACACACGCTTCACCAGTTACGTTCACGGCCCACAATGGAATAGGTGATGAGCTTATTGCGATACAAACGAGAGACGTGGGAATGTACTACACTCCGAGAATTACAAGCACAAAGTTATGTTACGTATTACCGTACACTATTACAATTATAAATATTTTTTTGCTCTCGCCTAGAAGAAAACGAGTTCGTGTTATAGTTAAGTATAGTACGTAAATAATGCGTCGGCGACAGTAATGGCGCTTGTAATCGCATTTAGTGTAGCTATTACGCACTGAATTATTCATGTAGCATTTTACTGGCTTAACTAAAGACAATGTTAAGGACATGTATACTGATGGGAGCATTAAAATACTCCCAAACAATCGTCCATGTACAGAGTGATTAATGCAGGAGAAGCACCGGAGGTCTATAAGGATTGGACACTCAGTGTTCTCTGCCTACCCGGAAGATCAGCTGATTCTACAGCAATGCAATATAAAAGGAGGGCAGTATTAGCTACTGAATAACATAGAGAGGACCGCGACCAATCTGTGAAGAGCACGTCTGAATAGATGAGTACTCTTCTGTAGGGCGAAGTCGGAGTGCAACTTCCGCCAGGCACGCCGAACAAGCAATGGGTAGAATAAAAAAAATTGTTCAAAGCAACGCTAAGTACTCATTGCCCACAAAGGCAGTTGTCGACGCGTTTGGTCAGTACAATGTAACTCTGATTGACATTTTTAATTGTTCATTGTGTTAGCTATCCCCCTGCGGGTAGTTTGTAATTCACAAAAAAGGAGAATGTAACATTTTTATACATTTTACATTTGATATTAAACAGCCATATAACACGCGGCTGATCCAATTACATAAAACATTTTTACGAAACACTATTCAGTTCCAATTCTAAATTCAAATCGCGACCGCGTTGCACAGAATGCTGGTGGTTTAGTGAATTTTATTCGAAATTATCAAATTAAAAATGTTGTAAATAAATCCTGCGATACATAAAATCGGTTATAATAAATAACAAGTGGCGGCCGGCGGTCTCGCGTCGTCATTAAATATAGTTTTCTAGTTTAGAAATAATTGGCAATTAACGTCCGAAAACTCCACGGCGACACGTTTTGGACGGCGTGCGGCTTTTGAAACTAACGCTCCGATGTTAATTGAATTTTTTTATATTAATAGGTATAATTTTTATCAACATCATGCATACGGTTATGAATTGAAAGGCAATGTAGAGCAAGTAAGAGCCACTGGTCACAGCTTTGTTAGTTATTCGTCATCAGCCTATCTCAGGTTAACACTGGACATAAGCCTTTCTTAAAAAAACCCCTTCGCGCTCTGTCCGGCGCTCCATGAATACCTGCAAACTTTCGCAACTCATCATCCCACGTACCACTTCTCTGCGGTTGTTCCAATTGTGCTACTAAGAACTAACCCGTACTAAATCATGTTTCTTTTAAGGGCATTTTCAAATACATCGGCTCAAAGAACATAACAGATTTTGATCGTATCTAATATAGAATAATATTTAAATAAAGTCCATTTTTACATCTCAATTGTTTTGTGACGGCGCTCAATCATCCTCTAGCAATAAAACAACTGAAATATAAAAAAAATCTTTATTGTACCGTGCTGAAGTTCTACTACAAATACGATCACAATCCATTCCGCTCTATGACGCAGTCTGTTCAAATGGATCCTTATAACATTAGCGCCAAAGAATACCCTATAATTTTCTAGTATATATATATATGTATAGTATGTATATAGAAGTCACTCAAATGGACATCTGACGCCATCCCTAAGTTTCTTTCATAAGATTGGTATTTTACCTTTTTATTGATTTTAAAGTGGTAAACTGTTGTTTGAGTGGTTGCAAGCGGGACTACCGATCGGGAGGTCCTGGATTCAAATCCCAGGTAGGGTTACTACTGGATTTTTCTAATTTAGAATATCTAGTAATGACTCGGAGTC
>DWEE01000934.1:0-14756 GCA_018245755.1 Parelbella macleannani | reverse complement strand
ATGATACAATCATTTTATTGGTAACCATCTATGAGAGGATAGTTATAAATCTCAGTAAAATGCACCCCACGCTTTTATATACATTACAGGTAGCATGTCTTCCGAATAGGATCCAAATTCTAGGTATCGATGTAGCAACTATTTATTTTCTGGTTTTAATGATGAAAAGAGTTAATATGGTTGCAGAAGAGATATTCCAGGTTCATCATAAATAAGTAACAGCAATATATCTTTGATGAGTTACCTACCAGCCTAATTACAAATTAATTCCGAGTCCTTACTTGACATGAGACAGCTGCAATGAAGTTGTTTGCAATAAACTGGTCAGGAACAATCTTCATTATTATTATAAGTATATTATTATTATTTGTGTTCATTGTAACACATGCACATAACATAAAATTGCACCTGTATTTTCATGAAGGGATAGGTAGAGTGTAGTGCTCCTACATTCCATCTAGTATGTATTGCAACAAATGGAATTAGGGGTGAGCCTATTGGCAAGTCTTATTACATACAAAAGTAATAATAAACACTTGTGTTTATAACAAACTGGATTAGTACATAATTGTATGACCAGTTCATAGAGTAGCTTGATTGATAGTGTTGAGAGCATCATTTATATAATTGTGCTTTAGGTTTAAAACTTAATGCACAATTATCTTAACTAATAGTCCAAAAATGATTTTGGCGTGTACTTTTCATAGCCATATATTATTATGAAATTTTAATAGAGAAATGAACCTGTAAATTCAAATTGTTTTGATTAAGTCCTAACATGTGTAAAATGAAGACAAATGGCATTAGGTGATCCCGTAATATACATAAGCAACATAGCAGGCATCAAGAGAATAACTGTAAAATAGCTGCTCAGGATTCTTTTCTGGATTATCAAAATAAGATTCAATTTCCTCTACCTCGGTTGACTATCATGAAGATTTCTAATTTTTTCAGATATATACTAAACAATGAGAATGAAGCTCTAAAGAACTATTGTCATGTTGTGAAATGCATACATCCAACGTACACAAATTCTGTTTCACTTTCATAAAGATACAATCAGTAACATATGTGCAGTATATTTTTAATTTATTTACAATGGATTTTATAGCAATATATGATCAAATATACAGTCGGCTTGTTTAATCTCTTCAATTATTTCAGTATAGATTGAAATATTAATTTTATAAATTGAAAAGCATATTAATTTTTACCTAGATATTCTCTAACAAATATGACGTTACACTACTAAACTTTGTAAAACGGTGCACAAGTTATCAAAAAACTTACCTCGATCAATTCAAAAAGAACTGGTTGTCCCAGGCTTTTGGTTAGTTTTTCGAAGATTTGTGAATGAATACTTGATATTACACAATCGTCAAGGCCTCTGGGGTTCTTTAGGATGACTAGTGGGCTGCTGTCGGGATACTCCGGTGTCAATTTGACTTCCAGGGTGACACAAACATATTGTTGGTCAGTATCATCCCCAGTAGACGGATGGATGACTGTCTCAAAACTTCTCGGCATATTATCAACTCTTCTAACTACGACATTGTCCATAAGAATGGCCTCGAGAGCACCAATCTCTTCGCACACTCTAAAATGGTAAAATATACTTTAGAACACTGAAAGGCACTTTTTAAACAGAATAAATCTCATTAAATTATCAACCTCTCCTCTGCAGTAGTCATCTCTCGGTGGCCGGGTGCGGACTGGCTGATAAATCCGAGCTCTGTCTGGGATACAATTTTTTTTAAATGCATACAGTTCAGACAGGCGCAATGCAGACGGTGCACTGAATAACCGAACAGCTGGTTTCCGACAGTTTCCGACGATAACCTCGATAAAAATCAATCATCACATACCACAGATAATGATAAAAAGTTATCTGAGTTGCCATTACAAGACCGCAACCGTTAATTAGTGGGGCAATGTAAATACAAAAGTTTGTAAAAATAGAAAGTACACAATATGTTTAATTATTATTATTAAATTTGTAAATTAGTATTTCATGCGCATTTCGTGTAATTTTAAAAAGCGTATACACCGCATAAGACATAATAAGATACCCACTGAAAAATTATTGATGAACTAGTTTAGTGGCCTGCTCGAATACTTCTGTATTTTTTTTGCTAGTGAATTTTCTATAGATGTAGGCTGTATTGGCTATATTGCAAATAGCTTCATATTAATTTCATTTCAGTTTATACACGGGTATCCCGGTCAGCAAAGCTTGTGCTTTGTTTAGATACAATTTGCTAGGAAGATAAATAAAATAGTTGTTATTACATTTGACCAACGACGACGGTAAAAGTATTTCAAATATATTTCCGCTATTTCACTCTACTTTAATATATACTTATTAAAGAAAATTTAACGTACCTTCTGTATAAATTACTACAACTGCGACATTTTCTTTTCCATGTTCAATGTAATCATCAATGTGTCAACAGCACCAGTCAAGATCCCGTTGCCTTGGCCCTATAGACTGGTCCAAGGCGCTGGCCCATGATATAAGGCCGGAAAGAAAATTATGCAATTTAAGATTTGAACAGTGTGTTACCAACTATAATTAAATTAAATTATCATCCTCGAAGAAAACGTTTTTGAAGAAAACGTCGAAGAAAACGTCGTTTTTAGGGAATTTTTAATGTAATAAATGCTTCCTTTATATACCCATTACTCTATGTCTTATAAGTGAGTGTTAGTAAGGCTATCAGCCTGGTGGAATAGAATAGTGGAGTAGAATTGAAGCTTGCATTCCGGGGTCTCTACAGAATAATATGCATTTTAGAATTAAACATAACTTACTGCAACGTTGAAGGAAAATATGTATTTTGGGCAAAATTACACATCTTCAGCGTTCTCTATAATGTTCTTTACAGATTTATTTAAGACTGGGCAAATACTCGTCTTAGGCCGTGTGAACTCTACCAACCTGTACTTGGTCAGTGTAGTAGACTATGGCGTTACTGATCATGATGATAATGTATGTATGATTACAGGTAGTCAAAAAATGTAACAGCACGCCTCTAATCCCTGAAGGGTTGGGCGAAGGAGTGTAGTACATTCCCACATTTCACTACTAACGTTTAAGTCCCATGGAATAGATGGTGAGCCTATTGCCATTCACCCGACTCCGAGTCACTACTGTTGAATAAATTTGTTTAATAAATGCACAATTGATTTATAAACATTTTGAGAATAATAATGACAATAATCTAATAATAAAAAATAAAACAATATTTATGAAAAAAAGTTTAAAATGTACTTGTGAGGCATGTTTCCCAAAACACTGGCAGCATTGCCTCGCTGAATTGTAAGGCTAAGCCTCTGTGCGAAGTAACTGCCAGCCCTCTGGTCTCCAGAGACAAGAACAAACTTAGTCGACATTAGTCTCTCCTAGAAAATCTAAATTAGAAAAATAGTACCCGATGCGGGGTTTGAACCCATGACCTCCGGATCGGTAGACGCGTTTGCAACCACTCGACCAACGAGGCAGTCATATTTTAAAATTAAAATGTACCATTGTAATGTTAAAGCTTTTTATTCATGATTGTTTTGTACCTACATCGTTACACATTTTCGAGACTTAAAAATAAGAACCACTCCTGTTTGAAGCTAAATATTTTGATAATAACAGATCACAAACCATTGGGATTCCTTTTTCACGTATTCTTGTCATCAATTTAATTTCAATAAACTTACTAAACACATATACTAATTAAATTATACATCTACACAAATTATGATAATTTTTGTTTGATGATCTTGAAGACTACCCTATACTTACTAATCACGGGCTACACACGGACCTTATACAAAACCACATAAATGGCTATCCCATGTCCAGCGTATTTATGGAACCTTTTCCCGGGAAGCAGGAGCTTTGTATAGCTTATTTCAGTCGCCCCATTATGTGGGTTTCAATATTTATTTTCAGGCCATGTTTTACACACCTACATAATTAGTAGAGCAGAAATACGAGGAATAAACAAACATTGGTCTAGCTTGTTATTTATTAAACATTCTAACTAGATCTATCAAATGTTTCAATTGTACATATATTAAAACACACGTCAGTGACATTTTGATTTAAAAGTTCTGCTTTTTTTTATCACAATAAATTTTATAGTTGAAAGCGACAAGTTAAAAGATAGCTCTATGGTAACCAATCGATAGAACAAAAATGTAGGTAGTACATTTCTCTAAGAAACTTACAACATTAACATAACATTGTCGCCTTCGAGTTTTTGAAAGACTATTAATTATTGTAAAGTTATATTATAATAAAAAGTATATTTACAAAATATTTATATTTATTGTACTTATAAAAAAGCCTCTACAGCGTTCACATTCATTGTTCTTAAAAGTATATAATAAAATTGATTAAAAAAAATTCTTATATGCCATGTTTTATGGGTGTAGGAATTATAGGATCACTGATTGCAAAGTCTACGTTTGTGATTAGTTGGTGAGTGAGTGAGCGAGAATTAGATATATTTGGAAGCTTGCACAATAAGCAATTATTTAAGTTAAATTAAGGTTTCAGTTGAAGGTTTCGTTTTCACATATTCCGACTTAGACGGAGTTAAGGTTAGTTCGAAATGGTTCGTGTGAAAACTACTTGGCGTGACTTCGATTAAAAACTTGGCGAAGCGCAACCGTGTGCATAGTATGTATAAGCTATTTTAATAATACTCTGAACTTACATACTGCTTATCTTGTTTAAAATACAAAAATAATAAAATTGTTTGTTGTTCTTGGTAGTGAGTGAGATTAGGTAAATTACACAACTATGTACATTAAGTACATTCTTGTGAATTACATTATAATTAAAAGTAATGGGTAATAATTGCCATTAAAAGTAATATTTTCAAATACTTACTTATGACCTATATTATTAAATTGGTGGGTATGGAGGTATTTATGATATAGCATATTATCCAATAGGAGTCTTGCTATTAGCGCCGAGGAAGGTCAACGAGGGGGTTTTGGTGCGGTAATCCCACATGACCTATATAATATAATAAATCACTCCCATTGTATCGGACACCTTTTGGAGGTTTCCCACCCGTAAAGAAAAAGATAAAAGGTATTTATTATCACTAGCTTTGGTTCTCGAGTCAATTTAAACATGTCCATGTCCCTTTATACCATTGACACACTTTGAGTTACATACTCATTCTTTATTATTATTACTTTATTTCGTATTCATATGGGACCTGGCCGGGCCGTTAGGTATAATGATAATTTCTAAATAGTTCCTCACATAATATTATTGTTCTGATATGTTTGTCATTTAAATGATTTCAAGACTAGGACAATTCGTATTTCGAAAATATTTTCTCTCCACTATATGTACGCCACCATTTTGAAAATAATCCGTGCTTCATCCAAGCCAACTAAGCAATAGGAGTTGATAAAGCAGCGAATAGTATTAGATGAAAGTTTAACGTTTGCTAGTTCCATTAGGGTGCAGGTACACCTGAAGAGGGGTGTCTTGACTGGAATTGGACAAGGTGGTGCAGCTGGTTTGGCTCTTCGCCAAGGAACGCTGTGGTCTCTGGTGTTGCCGAAACCTGTAACAACACATACATTAGTAGCCTTTTCTAATTATTTCTTTGAAGTGGTAGAGGGGAAGCATACTTAAATTTTTTCTTAAAACCGATAAAATTGATAAAACTTGTGTTTAAAAAATGTAACATCAGGCAGAGGAGTGTAGTACACTTCTACATTTCATCAGTTACGATTAGGTTCCATGGAATAGACGGTGAGCCTATTGCCATACATCGGGTGCAGATACAGACTCCGAGTATTTAATATTTATATTTATGTGTTTAAATATAAGAATTGTCATTTTAAGGTTATCTTAGGCACCATGTTCATGAATTTAGAATACAACAATGTACACAATAACAGTAACGTTGCAAAATATTTCCCATGAATTTATAAACAAAAGCAATAATAAACTATAATGGATGAAATAAAAAGGTAGTCACTAAGACGGTAGCTTCCGTAAGCTATTGTGGTTGATGTATAAACTGACAGGTATTTTTTTGTCGATATAATTACAAGTAAAGACTATTTGTATTACAGTAGAAAGTTCACATACCGAACTTTCAGGTCTTTGAATATCTTCTTTTTACAGACAAAAGTGAGGAAGATGGCCAGGCCTATTAGAAGATTGTCCGAGTCAGTTATTATCCAAACCGAGAAATTTGGAGTCAACGAACTCACAACTTCCAATATCCAATTAATTCCCATAATAATGGAAAGTTTCAGATAAATGAAAAATCTGAAATCATAAAAATCCAATGTTACCGTCTTAACAATATTTGCTTTTCTATTACGAATACATTCCTAATGTTTAATGAAAGAACTGGAAGACTCGCCCACGTTCCTTTTACTACCGGACATTTCTTTGATCCCTTGGATCCTTGGGAATCTTCTGAAATATTAGCTCTTGACAGATAGAATGAGTGATAAATTGGTATGGAACATTTTTTTCTTTTTGATCGTTCAAACAGATCAACAGATGGACTTAGTTAGGTTTCTAGTAACATTTTATACCTATTCAAATTGTTTCGTAAACTGTTACCCCTTCACATTATATTTATATAGTATAACCAATATGATAGAGAATAACAGGATTTAATTTAATCCTATTTTGCATTAGGCATGTTAATTAAGATCGAATCTTAGGCTATCTGTATGTTACATGGGTAACTAAAAAGAGTCTGTTAAAACATACTACATACCGTGCTCGCTGATTTCTGTGTGCTGCGGGAGTCCCCGCGGCTGGAGAGTCCAGTACGGCTGTGGCGCGGTTAAGTCTCCAGATATTGAATGCCGTCATCAGGAAAAAGATCCAATTACATATGATCAGTATCAACATAGGCATGTACACATAGACTAGTTGCTGGCCCTCAGTAATGAACATTTAATAACACTAGTGGCCCAGTAGCGATCGAAATTCAATTGTAAAATATAAAAAAATCTGTTTCAGCGTTTTCGAGGTTGTAATAGATGTATAGATTTAAGTACCTAAATACAGGAACACTTGTTCCTTTGGATGTACTGATGGACATAGGCCTCCCCATAATCGACGCCACTCATTCCGGTTATGGGCCTTCCCGATCCAGCAGTATCCCACTGTCTTTTGCAGATTCTCAGAGCACCTCGTGGGAGGGCGACCTACGCTCCTTTTACCGAGACATGGGCCCCATTTAATGACTTTTCTTTCCCATCGCTAGTCGGCTACTCGAGTGACGTGGCCTAACAGTAACTATTGCGATTTAAATTTATAATTTTTAAGAGCTGTCTCGGTGGCTTGCCTTCCTTCAACAATTTCACTGTTCCGGATTTTGTTGTGTAGAGAAATTTCGAACTCTCCAGATTCTCTCCGTAGCTCGTTGAGCGACTTTGGTCTTGTGTTTAAGGTCCAAATATAAAATAGAGAATCACGTCTCGGGACCGTATGTCATCACGGACAACACACATTGTACTAATATTTTCGACTTCAGACACTGAAATTTAGTAGAAAAACAGAACCCATACTAAGCTAAGTAGGTAAGCGTTTAGGGTAAGTCCTAACAGATGGTGTCCCAGATACCTTGTCCATATGCCATAGATACTAGACACTCTTTTAATAGTGTTTGTATATATTAAAGAGCACTACAACAGTTAACATGAACATTACTAACAGTCTTATTCGATAGACATCTAACTGAATTGTGATCCGCTCAAGATCAAGAAAAATCTTCACCAAAAAATGTGCGTATTACGAAGTTTATCAGCAGATAACCACGTTCAAAGATCCACGTTGAGAAATCAACATACGGAGGTGCTAGTAGTCTTATATAAAATACGGTAAACTCGATTCTATACTTGTATAAAATGCTCAATTATAGTAAAAGTATTGCATATAAAGTATTGAATAAAAAAGTACCAAAAGTACAAAAGTACCAAAGTACTCGTACAGTACAAAGTTTCGTTACTTTTTGTAACGTCCCGCTACCAGCTGAGCCACAGCCATGGTCCCACGAGCCAGCCAGCCAGCCAGCCAGTTAGTCAACCAACCAAGTCGAGTATGCCGGTTGATATATACGCCACGTCTATCGAGGTGCACGCCAGCTCCTGGTAGATTAGCCACGTCTATCGAGGTGCACGCCAGTTCCTGATAGATTAGCCACGTCTATCGAGGTGCACGCCAGTTCCTGATGGATTAGCCGCGATAGAAAGCATGATGTTTCTTTTCAAACGAATGGACTGATGCAGGCTGTATCTATTGAATTACTTATTATTATTTTGTTTAATGATTATAAATGCACCTGTTATACTTATGTCACTTTGAATGATTATTAATTAGTTCATCAACTGATTGTTTGCAATGCTACCTATGACGTTACTGAAATGGTACCATGGTGCGATGGTACGATGATCATGCGATGTTTGTGGGAGGAGTTTAATGCTATAAATAGAACGGGGAGCTCACTAAAAAGCACTGAATACAGATTACAAGAAGTGGAAACTCTGCCCGAAAGTATTGTTTGATAAGTTGTAAATTCTAATTTAAATCATAGACTATTAGATTGTGAATTATTGTGTACTTTTGAGTGAAACAATAAAAAGTGATCTTACGTTTCGTGTTTAAATTCTCTCCTGTTTCATTTTATATGTCCATAAGGGTATCTAATAAACCATGAATACAAGTCTTAGTAGGATGACGCCCTTATAATTAAGAGCAATTGTGCTATTGTGAATAGCATTGCTCACACAATTAACTCTAATTAACTTGTTAACATTGCAGTACTGCCGTGTATTAATATTTTGATATACGAATTACATCAATCAATCCATCAGCTTTAGGAAGTCCACTACAGGACATTGGCCTCACCCAGTCGGCGACACTCATGTTATTGAACCAGCAGGTTGGAGCCCGACATCGACGACTTGTCGAAACGTGGTCACCATACGATGTCTTTTTTTCCTGTAGGTTGTCGGAAATTAGAAGTACCTACTTATGTAGAAAGAAAAAGAAAGACTTACATCGATGAACTTTGTTCGTATTTTACCATTATACCTATTTAAGGTTCATTGGATTAAACATGTCCATAGTTTCTTACCAAAGTTGCTTTGTTTTAAAATGTGTTGCAACGTATTTGCATGAATTCATGTACTTAAATGTTTAAAACAATAGGCTACGAGGGAAGCGAATTAAAACACATAAATATTTTTTTAACTTGTAACATTTTATTTAAGTGCCTAATAAATAGCCTTATAAAATAGCTGCAATAGTGTAAACATATCATGAAAGTATCCTAATGTTCATACATATGTACACAATTCACATGCATGCAACTGTTCTCAATGTGGATGTAGCAGGCGTTTTTTCGTATCTAACAGTAAATAAAAATATAATGTGTCCAAAGTTTGTTTGCAAAGTTACATCTGCATTTGACATTTGTGTACATTTATGTAAATAAACAAATATAATACAAAACATGAAAGAAACAATAATATCAAATAATAATAAAATTACAACACATATATTATATATATACTTTGCAATAAACCATTTTCTAGTCTTCTTACGATGTACCTATGTAATTTACATTTGCGTGTTTTTTTAATACATAACAAATAACGTTCCGATATCGCTCCAGGAAAAGCCTTGTGACGTTAACAGTGAAACTTACGAAATACGAGGGTAGTCTGCTTCGTGAAATTTAAATAAAACATTTTAGAACAATAGACGGACGATCTACATAGTATTAATCAAGCATTTTCAATCAAAAGTATAAAATATTTATTTAATTTTACAATAAATTCTTTAGTAGATACCTACGTGCGTATAAACGAAATGTCATTGTAATGAGTTACATAGATGTGAACTTAATTAAATAAACGGTCATGTCTTTTTCTTTAAACAAGTGAATAAATACTATATACTTTAACATTACTGTAAAAACTTAAACTAGCGTACACTTTCGGTCAAACTGTAAATATCACTTAAATCTGTTGAATGTTATAAATTTCTATTATTATTGTTAAGGCAGCCAGGACAAAATTTTGACAAAAGCGAATGCATGATGTATCTAGTGTATAAAACTGTACAAATTCATGATAATATTATGTACCTACCCAAATGATGAAGGTAGTAACAATATTATGTAGACACATACATTTATAACAATCGACTAGAAAATTTTTAAAATATCCTTGTGAACGTAGTCGGCCTAGGCTCGTATTTTTTAAAATTAAAATTGAAATGTGTAACTCTAACGATTTGTCGGAGACATTGCAAATGGATTGTCCAACACACGGCAAATGAAATATCGAAGATGTTGCTGACAAATTGTCGAAACGTAAGACTCGTAACGATTAGTAAATTAATGTTTCAGACCGTTAACAGTTGCAAACGATGATACAATCCCATACAATTGTTACTTTGATATTTCTAGCTTCAAATTGTTTTTAGATTTATCACATCTATTCCTTAAACATCATTTTATATTACAATTAAAACCTTATCTAATTTTAAATTTCGAAATAGGTACACAACGTTTGTTCACAAGCATGTAAGCACATTCATTTTACGAATTGGACACATCGCCCGTGCGACTAGCGAGAGCGAAACGTGTTATACAATATTCATTACAATCATGAGGTAGCCTGTCGTGTGATAAACAAATTTGTGGAGGATTACATATTTTCCGGCTTAACTCACGTACGTTTTTCAGGCTGACTGGCTGCCTCCGTTGCGACCTCGTTACAAACGGCGGGAGCTCATGAGGAAGGACCTCGTACAGCTCCGATACTAGTCGGGCCGTCGCGATAAAACGCACGTGAGTTAAGCCGATACATATTTAATCATGTGTATAAATACTCACGAAGCATTTAATAGTAAAAGAAATGTGTGCTTAGAGGTCGTTAATTCGTTACAAATAGAGCTATAATATAGAATTATAGCAACGCATATTATGATATATTAAAATTAAAACATATCATCTAGTTTGATCCACGGGTCTGCCAATATCAAATTGTACTGAGAACTTGATCGTCTATTATTGTTTAGACTGAAACGCTATGAAAAAAGATATATCGTGTCCTCGTTCCTTTCGTGTTCTACCGAATCACTCTGTCGAAGACACTATCCAGGATTATTCAACGCACCAAGTAGACACAATATAAGTTTAAATTAGTAGGTATTATATGATAAGTTTTATTTTATTTCAGTTGTAACTAAAACTATTACGAAAATTTAATCAGATCTTATAATAAAATAACCACCCAGCATGTTACTGCTAATTAGGTCGTTAAAATGAGCGAGACACAACATCGCTAGCATTCGGCACGTGTCTACCGCGACAGAAAATTCTTTATTATTCCATTTGTCACTGCAATAATATAAAATTGTTATTTTTGTTGTAATAATATCAATATCGCATGTATGTATGGAGAAAGCGTTGAATGTAGACGATGCACTCCAGGTCTGCACGGACAGAGATATTGGGCAGTCGGTAGTCTCCGCCTACGTAGGAAGAGACCTGGCGTGATAATACTATAAAATAAAAATTAATACATACTTATTTGTGTACAGGTACAAAGATATGAGACGAAAGAAAGGTGATCCAGTGTCGCATAGCCAGTCGTCGTGTGGTCGCAGCACCGTGAGCAAAGACGAGATGTCCCTCACCACCAAGTAAATTGTCAGCTGTGTCCACTTAAAACTGTCCAGTTTCGTCATGACGCGTTTACAATACTCCGAATGACGAACGTAACTGGTTTACGTATGACATGTTCGTTTGTAATGATAACTTTACAATGATAACTTTAATGACAGCTTAAGACATTACACTACATTATGTTTTCTAATACTTAGGTACATGTATTTAATAAATTGAGTTGGATTTTAATGGTATGGAAACGTAAGGAAGTATTTTGCATTTCTATTATTATTATTATAAAGTTTATCTTAAGGGTAATTTCTTATATTATCTATTATGGTCATACTTAACGATGCATGATGACGTCATCGATTTGTAGAAATCATTCAATGTATTTTATTGTCAAATACACAATTTTTTTTTTACATAATGGTTGCATAATCTATTTATAACAGAATAATTATAGGCGACTTGTTAAAACTCTAAACTCCATCGTGTCGCTTATAACACTATTAGTATATTATATGTACAGAGAAGAAACCAAAATTATTGAAGACAAAAATACTCTATTAACTAATCTTAAAAAATCCCTAAAAACAAAACTATAATTTTATTGATAGTATCTTTTAAAGATAAAGATCTAATGTCTGAGAAGTAATTGTATCCAGTAGAATTGCGCGATGCGCGCACAATGGTCGACCTCCAACATCTTTATTATACAAAAATAGGTACTTGATCAAACCGACACCCTTTTACTGAGAAAATTTTATATACAACACGATTAAATTAAAATAATTATCGCAACACCCGTGCTCAGATGTGCGTCAGTAATGTTTTAGTCAACAGCCGGTGCAGGTGGGTTGGGAGCCTGGAACTATCTTGTTATACATATATGTAGTTGTTAGCTGTTAGCGGGTGAAACTATGTTAACTGTAAATATATGTGGCAATGTTTTTAACCAACAGATTGATTCACAAGTCGACAGATAATAATGGTATAATATCACGTGAGGACGATGTATGATTATACGAGTCTAAATGAGATCTACTTGATGTATCGGAAATGTGCTGCAAAATATAGCAGTATGTGAATAAAGCTGTCAGTTAATAAATCTACACGGGTAGTGCATATATGCTTAATATTTAACTGAAACCCATAAAATGGACCGAGGAAACTTTAATAGGAAAAAAGTCTCGCAAAGAAAACAACGAATAATATTTTAAAAATATTCTTCTCTTGGCATCGTTAATTGCATTAAAATAGTGCGTTTCCATAAACACCAGTGTTTTAGTGAGGAAGTAGGTTCAGGCGTTAAAATAAAAAAAAATAATCTTTCGACAAATCCACATCGAAAGCCTTTCTCAAAACCACAAATAAAAATAATATATTTTAATGTGACCAAGTATTACATCCACGGTGTTAGTGTCCCACAAATCACCAGTTAGTCGACTGCAAACTGTAGTCGGAAAATTCTATTCCGTTTCTGGCTTTTTAATCGATATTTTTATACCTTGATCCTTTATAAACGTATGTCCATTACGGCGATAAACCCGATATCTGCGCTCACAGCACAGATGCTTCTTGTATTCCTCATTAGGCTCTAAGTAGATCGAATTATTCAACAGCTTGCATCTATTTTTTAGAACTGAACCAGTATTACATCTTATCCTTCTTGTTTTCATATTTTTATACAATTGAAGGAATTATTCTAATTTTTTGTAAATTATCTACCATTTCTCTATTTATTTACATTTGGTCATTGTTCATGTGTTCGGTGGGATTAATAAACATTTTCATTCGAGATTCATAAATTGGTTGTGTTATGGTTTTTGCCGGCATCAAGATCTCCGCAGACATGGGACTGAATGGTTTCCTGGCTTTCTCTGTGTTTGAAATTTTTCAAATCGGCTTGTATTGTACTCCTTAGATCCTCTTTTCGTGTATGACGAAATTTTTCTTTGATCCTAAATAAAAATTCACACTGGTTTTACTTCTTCCAGATCGGTTTTAATGTATCTTACTCGCTATATTGTTACACTATGTACGTATATGTTTTAAACATTTTGTGTAGTCTCACATCATAATCAGAAGAATATTAGAGATTGCAACACGGAATATGAAGTGTAGCGTGGTTTGGCGTGTATTTATAACATACATTGAAATTATTGTGTAAGTTTACCAACGAGTGTAAACAGGTATACGGGTAAGAGTATCGACAATCATCGCACCTTACGCAACTTTTACCTCTCTTTCAGTAGAACGAAGACCTTGCGTTTGCAGATGAAGAGGATGAAGATGGTGAGGCCAATGAGAACGTTGTACACATCAATGTATTTCCAGGCCTCGCCAGGTTGCAAAGCGCCAAACTTCTAAAATCCAGTTGATGCCCATCAAAATAAAGAGCTTCACATAAAGGAAAAACCTGTAAGGGAAAAAGGGCACAGTATCAATTTTATTGATTCTGCTCATAAATACCAGACAGGTTCAGGAAAGCAAAACTGCTAACATATTTTATTATAATTGATTCTTTATCTGTGTAATAGGGTTTATAACGGC
The DNA here is from genome assembly GCA_018245755.1 of Parelbella macleannani. NCBI lineage: Eukaryota > Metazoa > Arthropoda > Insecta > Lepidoptera > Hesperiidae > Parelbella > Parelbella macleannani. The sequence goes on along the minus strand of DWEE01000934.1, from coordinate 528 downwards.
TGTAACTTTAGCTAACGTCAATAACACGTGTTCGGACTGATAATTTAGGTTTACGATTATGAGTCGGTAATGCAGCTCGTGTTACATTTTGTTAAAGTGTATTCTATTATTTAAATCAAGGCTCGCCTCATTTGTGCCCCACGCATTTATTGACACGTTAGTAAGGTCAACGCGATTTTACGTCAAAAACTATACTGGACTTAAAAATATACCGTAATTAAAATTGCAAACTGATGTAACTCTCAGATACATCAATGCTTACTGTCATAGCTTTGTGATTGGAACGCAAGCTAGATCATTTTCAGGCGCGTTCTTATCTCGATGTATCGTATAATTTCAGTTTCATGCATTCAGGTTGTCAAATGTAATAATTATTATGTACATCAGGCTTTATACATATAAGTACCTCTGTTAAGGAATATTATTATTAATATTATAATAAAATTAAATAAGGAAGACCTAATGACTGCCAGTGATGAGGCAGTCAGCGTGGCAAAATTCTGGGCTAAAACCATTTAGGGACTTAAA
>DWEE01000933.1:0-14759 GCA_018245755.1 Parelbella macleannani | reverse complement strand
CCGATCTGCCCGGTGCTCTATGCTGAAATGTAAACGTAACTGATGAAACGTGGGATGTAACTATACTTTTCTGCGTAGTCATTCGAGGAACATAGGCGTGATATTACGCACGATTATAATAAACGAAATAAAACAGACGTAGGTATTACAAGCTACCCCTAGCGTTGTAAGGACATAAAAGTAGATACCTCGACCTCCTTCAACGAGTTAGCAAAGAGGGCAATCTAGACAATAGAATTACTTACGTGTATGGCGAAAGTAAAAAGAGAGTTCCGACTACCAGCACAGAACGTAATTCCCCGCGCGAATAAATTCTCAACGGCTTAAAAACACGCTAATACTTCTCTGTGTTTGAAATTCATTGTCACTTTAGCTATATTAATTTCTTAAACATTCATGTATCTATGTATACACAAAAAACTTAAAAATTATACTAATAATTATATAGACAAATTCTTTAAGAGCACTGCAATCTGTGACTTCACTGAGAAACGAATGGAATTACTTGAAAGCAGACGTGGAACTCATCAATATCACCGACAGCACTTATTATTTTTCCACTGTAGGAAGGCAGGTAGATTTCTATTCAAAATAAAAAAGTCTTTAGATCGTAATATGTCACGCTGGCCAACAGAAGGTTTCAGAATACTCATGTCGCAAAGAACATTATACATTGCCTACTAACATAAACCTGCAAACATCTACCTAATACCTACCTATACCTAAATATAGTATAAATAATAATATTATACATAAATATCATAAATATACAGATATTCAAGCCTATTGTGATTTTGACTTATTTGCTTAAGAACATTTTGAATGTATGTTTAAGTTTTTGTGAGTCTTTTGATCACCTGCCGACATGTCTTGTATATTTTATTAAATCTATAATTAACTTGTATTTTATTGATTAATCTATGGAGTTTTTGGTATTGTGTTGTATGTATTATTGTGTTAATTGATGTAAGTGATTTTTTAAAACGTATTAATTAACACAGTAACATCACGCCTGTAATCCCCGAAGGGGTAGGCAGAGGAGTGTAGTACACTTCCACGTTTCACTGGTTACGTTTAAGTCCCATGGAATAGGTGGTGAGCCTATTGCCATACACCGAGCACTATTACAGACTCCGCGTCGATACTAGAAATTCTAAATTAGAAAAATCCAATAGCACCCGACCCGGGGATTGAACCCAGGACCTCCCGATCGGCAGTCGCGCTTCCAACCGCTCGACCAACGAGGCAGTCTAGTCAGTTTATTAACAGTAAACAAATAACTAAATAAATTATTTACATATACATATGTATAAAATGAAGTTACAATATACACGATAATAATTATATTAGTATAATTCCACTCGGGCTCTTTAAACTGGTTTTAATTTATTGTAGCAAAATTATTACATCTATGTTATGCCATCATTTCTTATTAACCAAGAGCATAACAGCCCTTCATCGTTAATTTAATTAGTAACTAGCAAAGAACGTGTTTCTATATCATAAAGTGTACTTAAATTCTATACAGACCTAATATTGATGGCAATTAGAGAACACAGTACCTACATACTCGTACTTTACTATCGGGGCATACTAGGTACATATATTTAATTATTCGGTTCTGGCGACCTACGAAGAAAATGGTTTTGAAATCAACTTACACAATTAAAAACTTATATGAAAGAGGTTGTTTAAAAACGCCAGACACATAAGAGCGGTAGACAGTTTGAAAATTGGTCTAATTTGTTCTGCGGCGCGCGCGGACCGGGAGTCTGGACGTCGGCGGAAACCGCACGGACCATGTTTAATTGTCCGCAAAAATTACATGTCCGTTCAGTCGTTGCAAATACAGATATATTTATTATTTTATTTATTAACATTATAAGTTGATTTATAAATTCCCACGGAGTCTCGATTTGTGCCCGGTGTATTACAAATAGCTAACCCCATACTACTTGAGCCGTACACCTTAAGTGTTTAAAAATACAAGTGCTAAACTCCTCTGCCTGCCGTTACGACGAATAGACGCGTTATGTTATGCTCTCTTTATATTATTTAATTTTCAAAGGCCATACAACGACGTCCGCATAGTAAATCACAGATGTGTACACACATAATATGATGGTTATTATAGTAGAAAATCGTCGCACGTTCGGTCATCGGCCGAGCGCGATAATGCCTAATAACGAACCGATTTTGCCAACAGTAATTGCCCGTTTGAAGAAGTTCAACCAACTCTGAAATAAATCTATGGCAACCATATAAAATATATTATGAGTTCGTTACGTGTCACATTCGGTCGGAATAAATGTATATCCGTACATACATACATGTGTTTTTGTCAACATTTTATCTATACCGAAGGACAATACGAGTATATACGTATATTTGAGAATTGAAGAATATCCAAGACATTGTTTACACAAGAAATATTATTACTAAAATTTGATAATTTTACATTGAATGTACATTTCAATTTAATGCAGGTATATATAGATTTTTTGGATATGTTATAGGCGAAAATTCATTGTTATAAGCGAATACGCTTACATAGGACAAATATACAACGAGTCCTTTCGCAACGAAGTTAGGCGAACACGATAGATCTGTAAAATCGGTCACATAACACACCTAACTATGTACTATTTTATAACAGTAAGGAACATACGAATCTCAAGTGGACGCTGTGGATACCGCCAAGATTTATTATTGCCGGAGCTAACTGGGCACAACACTTCATACATAAGACTCGAATCATTTCTCCAGCGGAATTCATATCTACACAGTTTTTTTCTCTGTTCTTTTGTTCATGTCATAATTTATTTTTAAGTTTTACTAATATAAAAGGTAGCCTGACGGAGGTTACCAGTAGGCGTTAAGAGTTTACCCTTTGTTACGCTTGCTCATTTGTTTACAAGAAAGTATAAACGTCCATATGCGACAGTGGAGACCAGTAATCCGAATGATGATGAAGATAACGATGATGATGATAATGCAACGAAAAATTAAAATACCACTTACTTGTTGTCAATGAATAGGGTGTTCTGTCCCGGGTGGACGTCTACATTGGACCTCGAATAGCATTATTGGAAAGGACTGTTAGGGTCAATTAGCTAAATTACTGTAATATGTTACGGAAATTACTGATGTTAACATGTCCTTATAATCTTCTACATCCGCAATAGATGGAAAAATCAGAAAGTAGCACCGTTGCTGCGATGCAGCTCGAAGCTGCAATAGTTGTTCTACCTGAATGAAACTGTATAATAATTTCCCTGCTCTGTCTCTAACTGGTTCGTACTATTTGCATGTTGATTTGGCAATAATTTCACCACCGGCCGTTTGATTTATACAGAGGAAAGTTGCTGTCAATGTGCAGTACACCAATAACACTTGGAACAAGCTGTAACTTTAAAATTGTCATTCCTTGTCTTCTTCACAATATATTTAAACTAGTTTAATTCCGAAAAACCCAGTATGGGTCGCCTGTGTAAAAGACAGGATTACATACATACATTATCAGCCTACTCCCATCCACTGTTGGATATAGGCCTCTCCAATGGCCCAACAAAGAGCTCTATCTTCAGCTCTTCGCATCCAACCACGGCCGGCCACTTTGCGTATATCATCACTCCACCTAGCTGGAGGGCGTCCTACGCTACGTTTGGCAGATCGCAGTCTCCACTCCAGAACACGTCTGCTCAGATGATAAAAATTGAAATATCCGTTTCATTCTGCACCTCAATCTAGTGATAAAACTATTTCTATTTGTGTCTATAAACATGTTTTCATAATTAAGAAATGTATTACTGTAACATAAACCTATACTGAAGGATTACGAGCTTGAAATAATTAAAATTTTGTGCTTTAGTGATCACGATGAACATTAAAATCGTATATTTACATCTAGCACACTTCTGCACATATGTACACAAAACTTATAATCGTAGTTACGTATAAATTTAATAATGAAATTATACATTCATTCTATACATTCTATACCCATACATATTTAAACAATTTGTTTTAACAGCGCTAAACAGCATATTGTGGAAAAGCATCGCAAACCGGTAAAAACTACAACGAATTTAAATCGAACGGCTAATGACTGAATAGAAAGAATACAGCAAGTTCGCGAGCTGCAAGACGGCTTATCTGAAGCGCATCGGGCAAACTTCCAAGCTTCTAAGCCAAGGAGCTTTCCGGCTACCGACTTCCTATCTTTTTAGCTGACTTCGGAACGGAATTCATTTGACAATTTTAGTGCTTTCCCGTAACGCATTATTTATCAGAAATAAAAAAAAAAACAAAAATTCTTAGTCAACAAATTAGGATAAAATAGTTGTAACTAATTTATACGATTAAAAAACAACTCACTTCCATAGAGATCAAAATAAAGTTAATGACTATTATTTAACCATGTAATATAACATAAGATTTTTTTACTTCGAGAATGGGAGCAAAACTTTAAAATTGACAAAAAATATATATTAGATGTTCGCGAGTCAATTGTGAAGGATATGCATAGTCATTAGACATATATTCATTTATATAACATAGCTTAAGAAAATTATAAAAGTGTCGACAAATCGTGTAACAATCAATTTCCGTACAACGTGCCCAATTGTTAATTAAACATTCCTAAAAATCATTCCTAAAAAGAACGAATAGAATGAAACTCGATGACATTCACAAAGGATTCACTCAACACAAGCCAGTCAAGGAATCCTTGGAAAACAAACTCCCACAGGAATCTGTAAGGGCTTCAAGGGGTTCCAAGACAAGTGGCGGAAAGCTTGCAACTCTATTAATCACAATGAAGCAACCAGTCCGCTGCCAAGCATCTGAAGCTTCAATCCATTACTTAGTAAGCAAATACCTTCGAGTAAGGTTGTATTCAGGTTATATTTTCTTTGATCTAGACAGCAAATCATATTTATTCCTAAAACGCACATTTTTACAAAGGGATGCCTGTCAGAATTTGAAGCCAGAACCACCGGAACGAGCGGCCAAATTCTAAACGACTAGAATATGAATATGCTTTTTGCTTTACTTAGCATACTTTGCCTGATACACATTACACACATTACACGTACAATTAACTACAGAAAGGCCTTGAAGAAAGGTTTGATCAGACATTCAGTCTGCATAATACAAAAGTAGTATGCAGCGATAGTATATCGTCCAACAAAAAATATAAGACGGTTTCCAGCGACTGTTGCGGGTAAATAGCAATAACAACATGTAACATACTGGGCGGCAGCACCGAGTGCGTCTTATCCCACGCTACCGGACCTCATCCCTCGCTGTGCGCGATTACCTCGTAGCCTGTCCGTGAGTTACTGCTTGGGCAGTTAACGATTTAATTAGCAATGATACCATACGAACGTTTTAGATTCAGAAGTATAATATTATAGTTATCTGAACCATTTGCTTACGTTCGGCAAATTATTGGGTCATTAGCATATTGTCTAAATAAACTTGGTTAAAAATATGTTAAATGACTACATCCAGATGTTGTTGTTTAGCATACTGTCTGAACACACTCGCCTGTGGAAACCTTTGGAACAGGAACAGGAACAGTAGGACATGTACTATGTATAAGTAGCCGAATGTTAGCAAAATATGTATAAGCGAGAACTAACTTCAAATACCTACTGAATCAACATACGTATGTATACATATATTGGTGCGGAATTGACCAATTAAAGTGCGACCGTGCGTGCAAATCAGATAGCAAATAAAACGCCGCCGCGTCCCCTTCGTGTGAATAGTTAACTCAAAATTTGTTTTTGAACGCAAATTCAAACTAAACAGTGTCAGTTTAACCGCGTTTTTTATTTATTGTAACACTTTATATTACTAATATCAACATGTGTATTATTGTTATATTACTATTAAATGTTTCATGAATATTTTTACACATGATTAAGCCGGTACATACGTACTTATATATCTTATTATTGTTATGATTTTAGTCGATATAAGATCGACTTGGAAGAAATAACAGCGTCCTGCGAACCTCATATACGAGAAGGATCGCCGAACATATGTATCATATCTAGACGTAAATAAGGAATGGATATTGTAAGGAGCCTTGCGGGACTTCTTTAATTAAGTCACCCACCGAAAACTATCTACATATACTTTAATGCTACACTTACATTTTCTAATTAAATACCGTAGTTAATAAAAATCCGTTTACCACATCTTGTAGCTGGCTGTATTTGGTCTATAATGTTACTAAAAATAAACAATCAATATAATATTGTGAACTATTTTATCATTGCTTAAGAACACATGTGAAATTTTAATATCCGGCAATGTTTATATTAGTTACAGCGATTGTATTAGAGTTCGCATATTTACGGTAGCAAAATTTTTTTTCACTACGAAAAACCTAATTAGATCAATGAAATGTTAATTAACTTAAATTGATGCCTAAGTTCGAATATTCCGTGAGCGATCTTACAAATGTAAACTATAAATGTAGCAGACAGAGCACGTATGTGGATAGCACTTTGGTATTTATTGCGTTCGTGAGTTCTCCGTTTATGGCGTCAACGGCCACCCTCCGAGCCATTAGTTCGCTCCAGGCCCGCTTTAATTACCATCAGCGGGACCGGACTGCACCGTGAGTGTTGCGAATCGCCATGTGTGCACAAAGTGAGAATGGGAGGGAGCCCCATGTAAATAAATAATTTAATCGAAAACTTTGAAAGGGTTAAGGCTATAGTCAACCACATTCACAAACCAAATTCGCACAACTTACAAAATTAAAAAACTTTGCAGGTACTTTGAAAATTCAGACCAAAACAATACCTAGTCCTGTCATCTAATCAACAACAATAGTTTCATTAACACCATATACCAATTACACAAATTTATTTAATCGAAGAGTCCGATTCATATATGTAGTCTTTTTTGAAACATTTGAAGACGTCTATAGGGGACAGTGGCCATCTGCGACTGCGATCTGCGATCTGCTTTTAAAAGATCTAATTTCCAAACTCGTGTAGGTAGATATAATTTACATATGTTCTTACAAACGTGTATGTATATAGAAAACTTATTACTAAACCATCCAACCATCCGCTAATCTCCAGTCCACTATTTAATGTTAGTCGAACACAGAGCAACACCGAGTTCAGTAACTGAAAGCTTCTGAAATCCGTTTGAAAGCAAATATGAAATGGATGCACTAAATCAAAAGCGTTAAAAACGGATTTTTGTTAAGTGAATTCTGTTTAAACACGAGAGGCATGCACTCAGCTAAATGAAATAATCCGAGGGTTAGCTTCTGTATGTGGCGAGGCCGAGGCGGGAGGCGAGGCAACAATTAACCCTAACATGTGCCTCATATGGTTCCATTGTTTATAACTTAATAGAATCCTTTACAGAGCATTTCTAAACGACAACCTTATTTATATTTTATTATTCTGTATGTAAATAGATAATCAAATTTTGCTCTATTCACAATGTTTAACCATTGCAAGGTTAATCAGGGCTAAGGCGAAATAGTCACAAAACATTTACGAAAACCTACGTCATAACGAATTGTTTGCGATAAATATTCAGTGCACTGCGCCTCGCTACGGGCACCAAATAATAACTCACCGAACGCCGATATAATGGAAAGACAACATACATATATACAAAATGTAATTGAAATTAATAATTGATATTATTAACTTAACATCGCACCCGCAATTCTCGTAGAGGTAGGGAATGGAGTTTGGAAAATACCCACGTTTCGGCAGTTGCATACACGTGCCTCCATAGGGTTGCGTCTATTGCCATACACCGGGTACCAACACGGACTCCAAGCCAGCCTTACTAATAATTTCAAGTTAGAAAATCCCAATTGTACCCGATCCGGAAATCAAACTCTAAGCCTCTGGGAAAGCTTTGATTACAGCTTTGACTACAGTCCTGTAAAATATATGACTTTAATTTTTATAATTTTATTAGAAAAAGAAACGACTAATTCGTCTGTACCTTCACATCCCATATCGCAATTTAAGTTTCAATGAATCCATGCTTATTGTTCTAATATGCCAGAAAACTAAAAACTGCAAATATAAATACTTTCCATAGCGTTAATATCAGAACATTATTGTTTTCCTTCATAACATGTCTTACGTTTATATACTTAAGCGAACAGATCACTCCTGTACCATTTTGATAGGAGATAACATGTAATATGTATAAATTCTTACGAACGAAAACAAGTAGAGCGTAATCAAAGTAAATGTTCCGGAATGCGGGGCTCGAGTCTCTACATTTTTTAGTGTTCCCCGAAAAGGCTTTCGGATAGTATACGACACGAACACGAGGTCAAACCACAGGGGGAGCGGACACCGCGCTGTTTTACGGTTATGATCCATCTCCGTGTCGTTATAAAATATATTAAGATTTTCTTTCACTTATATTCAGCATTCCATGCAGCGTAGAGTCAGGATAAACGAACTGGACTCCCAAACTGAACGTTATCCTATGTTAACTAACCGGGTTACAGAGAAATCGTATAAAACTCACCACTCGCAAATAGCACAAGCATGTAAACGTAAAAATCATAAGGACCGCAATAAAATCTGTCATAGCTTAAGTGCAAGGAGAGCATTCTTACGACTGAACTTACGACCGGCCGTAGCACCTCGCTCCAGCTGTTTTATGGCGAGACCATAGTACAAAACATTCCCATAGTACAGAACGTACGCGGAACAGGTTAATTGAATCGCATTCCGTATTTTGAACTGTGTTACTGACATGGCAACGTTAGCCATTGCGTACGCGTTTATCGCGGTCCGTGTGCACAGCTCCGGTGCGCTGATATGACGTGGCTGCAAAACATGGTGCCGTGGGACCTTCGTGAAATAATAAACCTTGGTTTTACACGCCGTGTGGATGTTTAAGGTGAAAGAATCTCGTCGTAAATAACATGTGTTATGATTTTCCATGACTTCATTAAGTTCCACGAATGTTATAACTTGAAGAAATATGACGCGACGCGGGAGTTTATTACATACGAGCGCCCATCTTTATGCTCCAAATAGTAATAACTGAAATTAAATAGGGCTCATTCTTTTCCCCGTGATTGCCTTCCTCCATATTCGTATGTCAATTTTTATCACATTTGTAATTTTAGCAATAAATTAATATGTTAGTATTATGGTAAGAACTGAAATTAAATACGACTTATTCCTTTCCCCGTTATTGAGTCATCTCATATTCATATTCCAATTTTTGTTACATTTGTAATTTTAGCAATAAATTAATTTTGTTAGTATCTTGTACAAGCATGCTTGTAACTCAATGTTAATTGATGGCTGTAGACCATAACACACTGAAATTAGTCTCAAATGAGACGTAAGATCCTCTGGCTAAGGTAAGTCACGGAAACTGAACAAGACTGTGATAACCTAGAGAAAAAACTTCAACGGCACATACCTGTCTAAATAAGAAAATGCCAGTACAATCTCAACTTAAGCACATTGATACCAGAGAAATGATTCTCTTTGAGCTCTTCACATTTTCTTTAGATTCGGACTACGTAGAAAATTTTGAGTGAAAAAACCGTAGGGAGTTTAAGCGTAGAGATAGACAGACTACGTTATTTCAGATAGGGCACGCGGCCCCGGAGTAATGTATTCAAGCAATTTCGCCGACGTCGTTCAGTCCCCGGCGTCTAAAACCCTAAATAAATTTGTGCCCTCCGTTGCTTCTCCTAACTTTTTGTCGCCTACGCTACTTTAAAATTATTTTGTTTGTATATGAAATATTTTAGGTCTTAAGCCTTTAAAAAAACATCTCATTGTAAAATATAACCGCGGCGAAACAGTAAATTCAAAAAGCAAGGGGAGAAATAAGTGTGGCGATGATTGCGCTAGATTTGTTTAGTTTGTACTCGTCATTGGATTGATGATGATAAATTTACTAATTTACCACAACAATTAAGGGTAAAAATGACTTGTTACGGAAAGATCACAGAGAAGGATGAAACGTTTGATGCTTAACTGAAACATGTTTATCACGTCTTTGTGAAAAAAGGTATGAATAATCACAGTTTTTTTAATACTGAAAATCGAACACTACGCGTAGAAATACAAACTCTACATTTTTAATATTCAATATTTCCCTCGTGTTAATTTCGAGAGGTAAAAACGCACGTGATGTAAAGAATAATATCGGTAATATCGACAGCGAGCTGGACTGTTTGACAACAATCGTGCCCGAGGCTATTTGCGCGGTTTTATATGTAAAAAATAGGACGCAACACGCGGTGAAAGATCCCAAACGAAGTGTAAAGTTTAATCAACGCCGGGACGGTTGTCCTCAGACGGGTGGCCGTTAATGCAAATGGATAACGAGTTTTCCCGTGTTGAGGAGTGCACGTCACGTACGTGGCTGCGTCCTTGTCATTGTCCTCGGCAGATATAGCCGACCTTCGGGGCTGTTTCAAAAACTTGCTGCAGATTTTTTAGCTATTATAATTATCTCTTTTGATAAATACATAACATGCTTTCAAGATCACCATCAATTTTCATAACAAAGGAATTTGAGTCATTTTAACAATTTTTAATGGTTAAAATAGCATATACATAATCCGAAGATTGTACCTACATTGTTTTAAAATTATACAACTCATCGGTTTCTTTAAATAGTACTGATTGAAAACTTGAAATTGTATAGGTACTACTTCATAAAAGTAGGTAGTTAGTCATAGGTGTCGTCAGTGAATACAGGTAGATATTATGTCTAAAAATTGAAAATATAATTGTATCTTTCATTCATTCATACTCTATATATTGAATGTAACTGAGCGACCAAATAAAAAAAACTTTAATGAGTACGTATTTGATAAAAGTTACCAAGTTTTCATCGCATTCATTCTAAATAATCACTATCGTCATTATCACCAGCATGAATACTTCTATAGTTTCTTTGTGGGTGCACAGATACATACAACACGGCAAAGTTTAATAATTTACAGTGATTCAAGAACGTTCGTCAATTTCATTAAATACGAAAAAAATTCGAACTTCTTTCGTGTTGAACTTCGGTATTCACGGGTTGATTGCAATGTAATGAAAAAGTCAGTCTATGACGATGAAAATATTTCGGTATATTTAAAATTTAAGATAAGTTACAGGGCATAATCACGGTTCATTATTAAAAAACAACCCTTATTAACTTTCAGTACTTTTTTTACGTCGTTCAAATTAAGTTTAATGCCACATGCGTAAGTAAATATAAATTAGACAACGAGGTGAAGATAGAATAGACCGTTTCATGAGACAGAGACTGGGACATGCGTTTGTTTATGGAACCTATTTTATTGCAATATGGAAAGGATGCTCTCACGCACGCGCGAGCCGCACGAAGCGTGGCTCGGTGATTCATCCCAACGGGCGCGGCCACTGCACCGTGTCAGTAAACAGAGGGACATACAACCGTTCGGGGACACGGCGAAAGCAACCCGGGACGACAATGCTGCGTAATTCACACCAGTGTCAGCCAATGACTAATACAACATAACCGTGCTCATCAACTAATATCATACGTCCGCAGCAGTCGATAGTTATTTCTTTTTTTATTAATTCTGGAATCCAACAGCGTTATATACAATATTAATACATCATTTACCTAAAACACTATGGCCAAAACGGGTTACACTGATATACTACCTACATGTTAATGATTTAGTTGGTTATCAACGAGTATGGCATTATAAGTTGGATTGAAGATCTAATTAAAGCACACAGATATTATGAGATGTTCCAGTACAATATTGTATTGTACTAGCCGTGCCGCGTCATGGGGACTTTCGAACCGTTCCAAAGGGAATACTGCTCTTTCTATCGAGAAACACGACCTACTGCAACATTAGCGCTTGCACAATCTAACGCTACACAAAAACAAAATCCCTTGAGCGTCATATGTGACTAGGTAAGAAATAAAGTTGTATTGGACATGGTTCATAAATTGAAAACCAATCGCAGTTAGATACTCAAAAACTTCTATGAACATTCGATTAAGTATTTCTTCCGCTCATTATCCCTCCTTGTAACTTGTTAACGTACCAACAGAAAAGTTATTTGACAAGATGATTTTTAATAAAATTATTTAGAGGACGATAGAATAGGACGAATAAAATGTTAAGAAAACTCCGTTTCGGATCTCAATCTATTCTAAAAGAGAACGCAAACACAAAGAACGAAACCTATATATGTATGTATGTATGTATATTCACTACATATGTAACTTTACATATTATTCTTACATATATTAACTACATATGTTAAGCTGCGTAGCAACAGCATTCGCATTGTTGCGACGAGTTAATTTATGACGAAAAGGACGCGAAAACGAAGTCAAGGTGCAGTGGCGCCCAAAGGCTACCGTCGCCGGCGCCGCTGAATTCTAATTCGTCATTCGATGTTCGAATCCGTGTCGAAACTTCGCGACCGCGCGTCGCGTGCCGGGACTTGACCTATTGACTTTCAATTAATGTTCTTGCATCGGCTGCGGTCTGAGAACGCAACACTAGAGTCGTTCTGATTTCTTTGATTACTTTTTTAATACATTCTTTTATAAATATTTGCTCTACGCACCAATGTGGTAGATGTTAGTATATTACATATTTACGATTGAATATTGTAAGCGCGGTTGCTGCATTTATTCCGCTTTTAAATAGCTTTGTAGATCTTATTGCGTTTTATGACACATCCACACATGAAAAGTTTAGATGTAACCCTCCATACAACGAACTTTATGATTGTCTTTACGAGCTATTGCAGCGATTTAATACAAGATCCTGTAAATCACTTTGTTACTTCTGTAAAATAAAATAAATATATATATTTTACGCACATTCTAATAATGGAAAAATGTAACGATGTAATAGTAAAGCAGTTAATATAATTAATAACAATGCATCAACGCGCAAAACGGAGGCAACGAGCGGTAGGCCAATTTTAATTGCCAACAGCGTCCAAATTGTGCTTGGTTGTACAACAGTGTACGCGGGTGGCTGAACGTGGCGAGGTTAAATCGGGCCACGCGGCCCACGCTGTCCGCTAATTAGGAAACGCACGCGCAAGGGCGATGCGACGTGCACGATGCGCCGCCCCACTCGCCGTGCCGCGGACAAAGGCGCAACGCCACCGCAACAAAAGCTCCCGGCCGCGTCAATAAAAGGAACGAGCACCAAGAACACAATAGACAGGGAAACACGAAAAACAGCACGTTGTTTAGAAACAAAGGCGCGCTGTCGTGAATTTCGATACGAAGCGCGGCGCACTGGTCAAGGCGCCGAGTGTCAAGGATTACTTTGTGTTCGCAGTCGCGCTAAACGCATTAGATACGAGTACGTAGGTATACGATCGCCAATAAAGCAACCACTTCAAATCCACCATTATTAGTTTCTTCGCATGCACAATGAGCGTTGAAAGGCGATAGTCGGACGTACAAAGGGATTTCAAATTTAAAATATTGGTTTCTGAATGCCTGCGGGGGAGGAGCTGCTGGAAATGCCGGCGCGGGTTAAACGCCTAAAGAACCCTAATAATGGAATATTTCTCCGACAAAAGCCTGCGGCGTAGAAAAGCAGAATCGCTTACGATGATCGATGCTCCGTACTTGCAGGCTGCCAATTTCCACTCTTTGTCTTCCAGACGTTCTGACAAAAACTTTGCGGAATTCACAGCTCATTTCATATCCGTGCCATAGTTTTGCGAGCGTCGTCGACGGCAAGTGGCCACCTTTTATAACTTTATGGTGGCTGAGTATCCCGTAGTGTGGTAATAATAGGCGAGTGTGAGGCTCGTCGTGTTCCAGTTGAGTCGAGAGGCCGCCAGTGTCGAGTGCCATCCAAACAATCTCGCGGTAGCTAGAGCGACACTCGCACAGCTGTCTCGCCGTCCATTGATCTAGATTCTAAGCGTGATATGAGACCTAATTTTATCGTCTACAGCGTAGCTAACCAACGCTGTCGGTGCCGGTCAAATCTTTGTGGCCTTTGTTAAAGTATTTATAGCGAGCTATTACATAATGGCATTTCAACATAGTCCGTATTGTAAATCATTAACGCTTGATAATTAAACAATTGTTTTCCGCGTACGTGTTTTCCGGCTACGTGCGAATCGTTTGCATTTCAAATTTATATATACCTACAATCTACATATATAAATACAACATCACGTCTATAATTCCCGAAGGGGTAGACAGAGGGTGCCCACAGTCAACAAGTAACGATTACGTCCCACCATGGAATAGGTAGACCGCGACTCTGCAAATGTAGTGTAGAACGTCCTAGGGCCTGGTGGGATGACGATCTGCGGAAGGCTGCAGGCAGATGCTGAATGTGTCAAGCCAAGGACAGGGCGCGATGGCGCAGGGGACTGAGATAGGCTGATGATGATTATAATGATGGAATAGGTGGTGAGTCTCTTGCCACACGCCGGGCACGGGCCGTTCGGATATGTCCGAACTCCTCGACACTGCTAGAAATGTCCCCTAGTAAATCTATATAAAGTACAAGAATACATATAAATTCTATAAAGAATACAATAATTCATTCATACGGGTTGGGGATCACAGAACACAGCTTCTTACGCTACCCACGCTGGTGCCCGTCGGCGGCCAGGGCATTTAGTCCAGAATGGCCGCCTTATACCAGGATCAGTTTATAGATCAGAAGTTATATATTGCATCGATACAAATATTGATGTTTGGAATAAACGATACTCGCTTTGAAC
>DWEE01000932.1:0-14765 GCA_018245755.1 Parelbella macleannani | reverse complement strand
ATGGTGTGCGATTGATTATAATTGAAACCCATAAACCAATACCTAATACAATTCACTATTTGCACGCTGATATGTTTTCTGGAAATATCGGGTCAGGAAACTCCACAGCAAGCCCAACATATCACCACGGTTGTGTTTCCTTGGTCGGTTTAGTGACTTGGCAATATGATCTATATCGTACAGTGGCTATTATCGTTCAGTGGGTTAGATACCGAAGAAGGATTTGATATCAAACTATGGGTGTACAGGATATACCTTTAGACAATTACGGTTTTACACGTCTTCAGGGTCGTCTCTCATAAAGCCGCTCCCACTAGCGCTCCAAGAGTCGGTGTACAGCGACCATCCGGAGGATCACACATATTAGTACAAAGATAATTACAAGGTGAGGGAATGTTACTGGAGGACAGGTGACCCCTGATGAAGAGCAAAATTAAGCCCGGGTAAAGAGACCTGAACATACCTTCCCCAAGTAGCAAGAGTTCGTGCGGAGTATAGATAACACATTCGACGATTATATTTTCGTGACAGAACTCGTACTAAATATTATATACTAAAATGTTAAACGACCAATCAGCAGTTTTTAAGAAAGTAAACAGGATCTGGCTACGGCGTTTAATGTACAAAAATTTAAAAGATCAAAAGTGGCCATCTTATGGCTTCATACAACTTAATGCTGACTTTGTAACCGCAGCATAAAAACTTACTTCATCAACAGGACCTCGGCTCACCGCAACGTTTTCATTTCCTCTGCAAACTTCTGCGGTCGGATCCGTTTTAGTTTCCAGTGTTTAAAACGAGCAAATATGAATGATAGTTCACTAAATTAGGTATTTGCTAAATAATACATGGGAGGCTACAGCTAAAAACCATTCTAAGAAAAGTTTCGTGTCTAACACGAGAACGATAAAAGATGTAATAAAAAAGTAACATTACGCCTGTAATCCCCGAAAGTGTAGCCTGAGGAGTGTAGTACACTCCCACGATTCACCATTTATATTTACGTCTCATGGAAAAGATGGCGTGCCTTACACCGGGCACAGATCCAGACTCCGAGTCACCGCTAAAAATTCTAATTTAGAAAAATTCCATAGTACCTGACCCGGGATTTGAACTGACCCGGGACCTCCTAATCGGCAGTCGCGCTTGCGACCACTCGACCAACGAGCCAGTCAAAGGCTTTAATCGAAGCACACGTTCGATTTTACGAATGGCTGTCTAAATCAATTAATTACGTTTGCATTTATTGATAAGACACAAAAACAAAACTGTAACATAAAGAATAAAAATATCTAAGTACTCGTTACTTTAAACAACATCGTTAATATCTATACATTTACAGGGCTATGTATATATGTACATGTAATATCTCCCAAAAGTCAGTTTATCATACTCTACTGCAGCTACCTCTACAGTAGGTACTGTTTACACCATTACGATATGTAGCGGCTGATTTTTTCAACGATATACATATTATTAACAATTAATCAGATTCAAGATTAAGTTTAAAATGACAACACTTCTTTGTC
The DNA here is from genome assembly GCA_018245755.1 of Parelbella macleannani. NCBI lineage: Eukaryota > Metazoa > Arthropoda > Insecta > Lepidoptera > Hesperiidae > Parelbella > Parelbella macleannani. Next base: position 13,236 of record DWEE01000932.1, on the reverse strand, counting down.
GGAAGTAAGAAGGGTTTTATTTAAATTAGTCTCTCATTTCTTATCAATTTCCATTAGTCGTCTGATTTTTTACGTTATTCTATTATATTATTAATAGTGTAGTACTCGCCAATACATTTAATAAGTAATTTAAATCTTTAGTTTTAAAAAGCTTCACTGTGATTGCGACCCTGTTGTTTTCTGACATGTTTCGAGCTTGGAACAAAACTTTAAGTCTGTGATTAATTGCCGCGCGAGTTGTTTCTTGAAAAACAAAGCGAGTTTCTTTGATTCTTGAACAACACTGTTGTATTTATCGAACATTTGATTCTAGCAGGAATTATTCTAAATGTTTTAGATTTTTTTTCACTAATTACGTACTCGTTTAACTGAGAGTAGGGGCAACTTTTAATAATATCTCGGTACATCTATACATGCACACATTTCATTTCAAAGTACAAATAAAGTTTGTGATATAGTAATCAGACTGCTTGTCAACTGCATATAGTCATATAAATATGTATTATATATTAACACCCAGAGAATGAACTAATAGTTATGCTATTACACAAAAATTTATTCTCGGTGAGAATCGAACTCACGAACCCCGATTCAACAATCAAGTAATCATACATTAACCATCGCGCCAACAGGCCAGTCAAACTAAATTCGATTACGGTCTACGACACTAAAAGGTATAGATTATAGGTCGAGGCTCATAGCATTTGGGAATGTCCGAAATTCAGAGATGCAGATATTGGGAAACCGAATTGACGTTATCCGATATAACTGTATTTAGATCGTAATATATTGGTACTGAAGTAAATTAACAAGGTTTGTGTATATGTAGTTATAATTGATGACGTAATTATTGTACCAACCGTACTAGACACACTATTATTTAAAAAAAATTAACACGATTATCTGGCCGATTTTTGTCGGTAATCTTTTTTTGCATTATTAGATTTTTTTTTTTAATATATTCTTATGATTCTTACAGAAGTGTAACTACTTCGCTTTGATAGAATTTAAACCCTCTTTAGTCAGCTGTAAACGAGTTAGATTCAAAAGGAATAATTACATTCGGAGACTGATTTTGTTATCATAACGGAAAAAGGAGCAAAAATACATATTACAGTTATAATTCACAAAATAATAGCGTCTCATATTATAAAGTTTACAGATGTATAAAATATTCATTCTTTTTTATTTAATAACGATGTACACAGTGAATAAACAGAAACGTATAGAAAAATAAACAAAATAAAATACTTACAATGGAAATAAGAATATAGATGTACATATACTTAACAGCTACCATATGGTAACCACATTTTAAGCTTGGCTTAGTTCAGGATCGTGTGGCAATATGGTGTGTGGGTCGTTCAACATATTTATTAGCATTAGTCCAAAACACCAAGGCACTCCATGGCTAGTACAGTGTAAATAGTCGTTGACTTATGAACCGCTTGGATTAGCTTTGATAAATAGGTTTTCACCCAAGTAAGTAAATAGAGCGGAAACAATCAAAATGCAAACTTAGCTTCCTCAACGAGTAAAACTTTTATAAATGTAAATCTAATCGATATTATTGCATAACTAAGATTTTTGAACCCAACTAAAAATAAACTCTGAACTCATACTGGAAAAAGTGATAACTGGCAGCTAATAGAACGATCTTAAAATATAATGTACGTGCTTTCCAGCATTTGAAGTTGCATTGATATTTTTTGTAATGGCGTAATGTTACGGATCGGAACTTTACACATATTACATATATATATATATAACGTGATTATACTCAGTAATTATTATGTGGAAGTATTACTTTCAAGAAGGCGGAGATAAACATAGCTACCTCTAACTGACTAAAAAACGACGTCAAAAACATGTAAGCTAACGATTTGAAGTCAATTTCTTTCGAAATATATATAAATATTTGTTACATATTCTTAATATACACGTATTGTGCTCGAATCGACCAACCGACCGACTCGACACAAAAATCTGAAATTCTCCCAACTCCCAAATTATAAATATGCTAAATACAATAATAATACAATAATATTAAAAATAATGCTATGATCATCCTGACACCTTAGGATTTATTTAGCATTTGCTCCAACCCATTCTTGCTTATTATTCTACTATCACGCAGAGTTTCACACGGGTTAGGCAGAAAGCACCAATATCAAATCTCTAACCTTATAACCCTGACGTCCTTCTATATCCATCATTCTCTTGTACATCATAATTAACAGTGTAATATTGGTATGAAATTACTCGTAATAACCCTTATATAAGAGACATAACAAGGTGAGCGGAGACTAGACCACTCGAGTGGAGAGCAGCGACATCGATAGCGGCATCGACTAACAACCCAAGTGCTCGTAGACCTTAACAATAACGAGGGAAGTGGTGACTTGCCAGCGATAGCTCTTGTGTTGTACGTAACTCTAACAAGCTGCACTTATTTGTTGTCGATAAAGCGTGCAAGTAGGAAAGGATGTGGTCTAATGATAAGTTGTTTCTCCTTTAGAACTTACGATTGCTCTGGATCTAACTAGAGATAGATTATTGTTGTTATTATATCATCATGCCATATCCCTTAGGGGGTTAGGCAGAGAACATCGGCTGTGCAATATCTGTATCAATAAAAACCGGCCGTGCTTCTCCCACGTTCATCACTCCCTTAAGGTTATCATAAAGTTAAGATCTCATCATCATTAAAATGAAAATGGCAAAATAATATTTCTATAAACATCATAACACCAATAAACTACGTTAAAATGTATTATAACGAAGATCGTTCTAAAGGTGTTCGGTACAGATTTGAAAATTTGAAAAGATTTATTTATCTTTGTTTGTTCAATTAACGCATAACGGTCTTTAATTATGTATCACATAAAACCTTCCGGTTGGCCTTCCGGTTGGCTTTGACCTTACCGGAACATGGCTGCAGGAGTTTGATTTCTTAATTACATTTAATACCTTCGTCGAGATTCGGGAAATTCAAATTGAATGTTACTTCAAACGACTATTTACTGGAGCCAGGAAATATACAACAACTTGACAACATTCGCAATAGTTAGTTGATTAGTGGTAATGTCACTGTAACTTCATAACGACCCAAATGTATTTATATTGGTAATGTTAATCATGTGAAATGTAAAACCTGTAATTATGCTTCTATACATAATTACCATAACAGAAGTTAGCTTTATTGTCAAAAATTATGTGGAAATGAAATGGCTCAATCCTTCCGATTCTGAGACGAGACCCGTTCCAACAATATAACGATAAGAAGCTTGATAATGATTTTGAGTACCAAAGGATTCAAGTACCAAAATCGGATAAATTTAAATTTCAACCTTTAATTTCACGTAATGAAGAAAATACACCATAGTATTCACATGATAAACATACAAACATTTCTAAATACGTACTCTTTTTAGACAATGTTACATGAACAGATACTGGCACTTATAACTTAAATATTTGTTCTACGTAAGAATCGACCTGCAACACAACAATATCTTTAACTATTAGCAACAAGCAAGCAGACAAGTTTATTATAGAATTGAACATCTGCCGTTTAGCAGATAAATGTGATTCGGTCGTTGACAGTGAAAGCAGTGAACCTTAGACATTAAGCCGGCGCGCTCAGTACATTACACAGAATATTGTCCTTTGAATCGGACATTTACTCTGCAATATGACGATTGCACTTATCTTTATACACTAATCGTTCTCGATCATTGCTCTGTTCGCAGCGAGCGAAATAGAATCACGTCCATTACAACCATCTAGAGTTATGTGTAGATGTCTATTCGTGCTATATGTTTGATTGATAGTCACAATCATAAGCACAGTTCATTCAATTGTCGTGTTTCTGAAAGTCTTATCATAATGCCTCGTAGGACGAATGTTTGCAATCGCGACTGCTGATCGAGAGGGCCTGGGTTCGATTTCTATGGCGGATCCTATTAGATTCTTCCAACTTCGATTTGCTAGTCAATATTTCTAGTAATAGGTAGCTAGAAGTCTGTCAATAGACTCAACACCTTTTCCAGGGTGGGACGTCAACACCAATGGTATAACGCGGGAGTATACAACTACCTCTACCTATTTCTCTCACGGCGTACAGGCGTGAAATTGTGATGTTAAGTTTTTATACTGTATTATAACCAATCGGTTTTTTTAATAACCATAAATAACCTAAACGATACCAAATCTTAAAGTACCCCTTGGCTCTCTCTTAAAAATTCTAAGTCTTTCTCCTAATGAAATTTCTCCTGAAATCATACAATTATGTAATTAATCGGTATTCACACAATTTTTTCATACTTACATACTTTCATTTCTTACATATTATTATTACTTATAAACGCTAACATTGCAAAATTACCTAACACATTGAACAAATAGATACAGTAACATTTTCAAAGAAATCATATCCATATTGTGACCGGGGTTAGCCGTACTAAACAAATTGACGAGTCCTCGGCGAGGGCTGCCTTCGCTAACACTATTTACATACGAATTAGTTTACACATACGCGTAGCTTTCAAAGGGTCCATAATAATCCCATTATGCCTGCCTCTGAACTAAATTGTACTCTTATGAATTCATTTTCATCTTTCAGCTCGGGTAATGTCGTTATTATTGTATAATGCTTTCAACGATGTATTCCACTGCTGTGAATAGTATTGCAGTATTACTGTGAATAATTATTGGTCTTTCTTAAGCCTGTGGTCGGAAAAAATTTTGCAAGTGACTTTAAATTAGCAACATTATCTACATCATCGACATCATCTACACCATAATGATTATCAACATTATCAACAACATCAACATCATCGACACTATCAAGATCATTATCAACATTAGCATCATCAACCATTATTTTTATCGTTCCACTCTTGTACCTACACGGGTTGCCTCTCAAATTGAAAAGCGTATATATAAATATTTTTTTTTACATATCCACAGAAATTTATAATACTATGTACTAAAATTCTTCAAATATTCAAGAGTGTAAATTCACAAATCTTTAATTTTAACTTCTTCGCGGTATAGAGAACCGTAATTGACTATACTCCGAACCACAAAGCAAATTAATCCGCATTGTACCTCACACATCGATCCGCCGTGCCCAGGGACAGCGGATCGCTTAATTACTTACACAGATATGTGGCGCCTCAGAGACCATAGAGAACAGACAATATTGTAGTTCATACGCGTTATACAAAGGGAAATTATATTATTTATAACATTTAAATCACCACCGCGTGTCCCGCCCTATAACGGGTTATAAAGCACTGTGATACCGTCTACATCTACTGGTTTCTGGACATCAGCACACTAAAACGTAATTTTATCAAAAGTACAAAGGACTTACGTTCTAATCTTCAATAGAATATTGAGTAATTTTTCAAGTCAAAACTCGCAGCGATATCTACTAAAATATCAAACCCTTGACACATTCGAAAATTTCTATTTAATAATTTACTGATATTGTAGATAAATGCCTTCGTTCCCTTTATTACAATAATTGTAACGTCAATCTATCCAGTTCTAGACGTCCAAGGAACACTAGACCGGACTCAGAACATCCATAGTTTATTTATTCAGTCGGACGCTCAGTGGAGCGTGAATAAATAAACTAGGTTCTAGAGAAAATGTCAATCAATCCATTTGAGAACTGTATACCGTCTCGAATAATGTATTGTTGGAAAAAATTGTGCGCAAATGCTGAAATACGCTTAGAGTAAAAACTTATTTCGCTTAGGATACGCGAAATAATGACTGTCGAGAAGATAGGCCGCGACCCCGGCCTGACATCTGCTGGGTGTATGCTCAAAAGCGATTTAGTATAGTTCTTGATTATTTTCTTTTGAATAAAAATGAGGAATTTCTTACAAAACTTCTGCAACTAATATGATGTTAGTATGCAAATGTAAATTAAAGTGTCCAGGGCGGTGAGAGCTTATTAGTTAACATTTCAGTCTTCCACTCCGGGAGTTCGAAGTTCAAATTTAGTCTATCCTTCAAATAAGCTTGTTAGACCTATTCTCCGGCGAGACCGCGTCGCCCTCAAATTACCACACATTTAATTATTTAGAATTAACGATGCCAGTTAAGGGCTTTTAATAGACTTAGCTTGGTCGCGTTTACGGTCTTTGAAACTGCGATACCTCCTCGTATATACGAGCATAGAACAAGGAATAGAGGAGTGCACAGAATGAAACATAAATAGTAATTCCGTAGCTTCTGATTATATATGACAAAAATATTGATCTCATATTGAAAGACACTTATTTCATAGCTATTATAAATGATAACGATGATGCACGAACGATGTGATAGGTCAGGTGTGTATAGATAAAGATATGTATGTGGCTTTCAGTTCTCCCTGCCTGTTCCAAGAGGGACCTGACGTGATGATATAATTATAATATAGTGCACAATATGATGAAATACATGTAGGTACGATTTTACTCACAATTATTATTTACCATTTTCACATTTCTACTATTGGTCACATTTATCGTTCCAGGATTAAATGGACACTAGTGTAAACTACATACGGCCAAGTAAGGGCTAGTATACTGTTCTGTCATCAATTTTTTCTTATTATTATTACTTATTGAAATTTTTATCATTATTGTAAGTAATTTTTCTATCATTTAAAGGCACGTAATTTCTTAAAGTTACAAGAGAGCTCCAGGATTAGAACCGTACTTCGGAAGTCCAATGCTCATACATAGTTATGTATTAAACCCTGTAGGCTATCTGTAAATATCTATTTAGTAAATATTACGAGGTGCAGTTTTATAATTAACATAGACAAATATAGATAGTTGCGTGCCGAAATCCTTGTATTATTACAGGTGTCGGAGAAACCGGTAGAATTCAACTACGATTAACAGCTTTGCGACTACTTAATGGATTACGGTGTGAAGCGAACGGCGGCGCCACGTGCTCGAGATAATGTCCTTTTTGTAACACGTGACGCTCGTGAGTTGGTGACGTGACAGCGGAATTAGTTGGACACGTTCGTCACGTACGTGTTTTTTACTGTGAAACTACAGTTGGTGAACATGTTTCAATTTTATTAGAGTGTTAAAGTGATCATCTTCCAATTTTATTCGAATGTTAAATGTTATTTATGTTTTTTATTATAGCAAATAAGTTTTTTCTACGACCAGTAACATCGTGAACAACAACGAAAGCCATTCGAACATGTTATTTAAGATATTAGAATTTTCACGAGTAGGAAATTATTTCTGTCATGTTAATAGCGCAAATGTATTTCATGTCACTCTAAGTCACGTTGTTACGAGTATATATGTCACTTCCTCTCATAGATCAAGCGGTGACTTTTTTGCTAACCCTGATGTTTGCTCATCGCGTGTTTTTGTTTGCGCTCACTCTCCCGCAGTACAGCAGTGAAAGCAAAAACGTTTAGACGCACATATTATTCACACTATAGTTGTTTTAGATGTTTAAACTTGTCGGATTTCTCACGTATAGGACTTCATATCATTCGCCTATCGCGTAGTGTTCACCAGAATCACCGCCAAGTTTAGTATTATCTAAAATCATCTATTTAAGCAATCCTTAAAATTAGAGTGTTATGTCGAATAAATAAATATGTGAGTCTCCTCTCGTCACTTCTCCATAAGGAGTGTCAAACAAGAGAAAACCAATTTTCAATTTTTTAAGCACCTCAAACGATACAGTAAAACAAAATGTCAAAAGATTGAAAATGAAAACAAGCGTTTCATTAAACTACACGAGATGCATAACAAGGGCAACACAGAGTTAAATTAACGTCAAAATACCTCTTTTTATCTCCGCGCTCCGGTAAAATGACATTCGAAATAAAAACACGGGAATAAATTTAATTCATTGGCCGTTTGCTAGCTTCCAGTTGGCACGTTTTGTGCATAATTCTTTCGAAAAAATATTTAGGTTATTTGCTTGGGAAATAGCGTGGAAACTAGAATAATCTCGAGTAATCAAATTAAAAACTTGACTAGTAATTGATTGGTAATGGAAAGGACTTAGGATTATGTTGTTTTCATAGCTTATCTTCGCATATATCACGGGATCTTTAATGCGGTGTGTGATATTAACTGATATTTTTTGCATATTTTTAAGTAGATTAGGTACTTAGTCCGTTACTTCTCCAATGCGAACTTGTACCTCGTGTCTCAAGACATGAAAGTTAATTTCTATAAGGGTGTAACTCTTAAAGCAGCTGGGTGATTTGCGTATTAATTGCGACTTTTATGAATCTGATAGCAACTGAACAGCTCTCTTAGCAGCGAGATTCCCTGCTGCCTTAACTCAGCTTTGCAGAGCAAAAAAAATAATCTTAAAACAAGACAGAGAATTAGTAATGCAGAAGGTTATAAATTCATTCGTTCTCAAATGTGTATAGGAAAACTAAAGGCTTCCCGCTTATAAGAAACATAAGCTTATAAGAAATAGTATAAATCTTGGTAATCCTAAGGACTGCATAAGTTAATCTTAAATACAGTTTTTATTTAATGTAGTGTCAAATAATACATGTACTGGCCAGTATTATAAGACAATCGATTCCTACAACCATCAAATTAGTAATAGGTAAGACTAATTCCTCTTTATGCCACTCTGCTCTAGATGAGCCTTGCTCAAGCGAAGATTTACGTCGCAGTGAATTGGGGGAAATATAGGTTAGCAGTTGAAGCTTATTTCTGAAGTTTTTCAAATGTCCCTCGAGACTACCGACAAGCGAAGTGTCTGCCATTAGCGGTCTATATCTAGGGACCGATAGCGCCGGCAGAGAAATTATCGTAAATTACACTTGATCTCTTCTTTAAAGTGTGTAAAAATTTAAGGTTCAAATCATTTTCTCTACCGGGTTCCGAAGCGATTACATCGGAAATCACGTCGATACATTTTAGTTATGTGGAAATAAACAAATTTTTTTTTAATGAAGGCACGAGGAAATAAATTATACAAATATCTTCCTTAGCAAATTTTTGGAAAATTTATTTACCTAACACTTCAATGAATTAAAATTCTCAAGTTTCCTAACCTTAAGTTGAAGTAAATAAACTCCTGTAAGTTATTTAAAAGACATTAGTCCTTGCTTTGCTGTATTCAACGGCGAAAATATCGCCAGTATATATATGTACATACTTCCTTTATGGCACATTAGTGCATTTAATGGTGTGCTACAGCTTAATGTCTCTGGAGGGCGGAAGGAATGTATCATATTTGGCTTCGGAGATAGCACAGAATCTGGAACTGATAAGAAGTAGGCTCACAAGTTCTCAGGGGGAATATTGAGTACATGGGATCTGCATGATGCATTCTATATTACGTTCTTTGAGTGTCCGCCGTAATTTAAAAATCCTCGCACCTATATTATTGAGTCAAAAGTAAAGTAAATTAAGTCAACTACATACATTCAACGTTAATTCTATTTTACACTCTGTCTACCCTTAATGGACAAAAGATTTATTCGTCCAGATAATGATTTATTGTACACTAACAAACTAAATATATGTAGTTCGTGGTATACATGATTAGGTATTGTGACCCCAATATAAATGCGATACCGTTTACTATTACAAATATTTTGCCCTCGGGGATTACAGTCGTCTTAAGCAGTTAATCTCCACCAGACCTATCCGTTATTGATTATTACTAGAGTACGCATCTATGTGAAGAATACACAAAGTTCTATTAATATGGCGCTCGTAAATATGAGTTTGATCTGTTCGTTTCAGCTGATATTTTGAAATGAGATTAATGGCAAACTTGATGTCCAGAACAAGAATAACTTCCTGAATTTTTTAATTTAGAAATTACGAATATTACGAAGTACAGGTAAATTTTGTAATTATAGCTAGATAATATATTTATTAGATTATATTTATTAGATTTATTACATTTAGGATTATTTTACACTTTCTTCTTCTCTCGTCAAAAACCTTTCCAACTGTTGCTACTTCTCTTTGCACACCAGTTGACGTTGTTATTTAATTTTGACTCCTGTTTTGATAAAATGACTAGAGATCGATTCCCATTCGTGATGGTAAAACTCTTTAACGGTATATCATATGCGGGGAAAAGCTAACGCTTACTCAGACGTGTTGACGGCAGCGATGCGGTGGCGACAGGACAATAAAAACGCTTTATGGCGTAAAAACTTTCCGTCAGCGCAACTCGGGGCCCGCTCATTGTAAACAACTTGAAAATATTTTCCCTCTGTTTTTTACGTTATACAATTACTGAGCGAACGAAGAGCGTAAAAATATTAGACCGCCAAAATGAAGCTCCCGTTGGAAAACAAACTTAATTATGTTGCCAAGGATTGGTCGCGAATGCGGTTGTCCAGCAGTTGTACGAGTAGCGACGGCTAATAAAAATTCTCATGTGTTCATTTTAGATATCACATAAATCTGTGTATGCGAAGCTGAATTCTGAACCACTAGACAATCACTGCTCTTTTTCTTAATAATCTTTAGTAAAGACTTAGTCGTAGTATTTTTCTAGTTTAGAATTTTGAGTAGTGACACGGAGTCATGATTTGTGCACGGTGTATGGCAATAGGCTCACCTGCTATTCCTTGGCACTTTAACGTAACTGGTGAAAAATGGGGCGTTCTGCACTCCTCTACCTACCCTTTCGGGGATTACAGGCGTAATGTTATGTTTAAAATAACACGTAACAGAAACTCCTAACAATGTGCGAAGAACGTATATGCGTGTACATAACATAATAATCCTTCCGCGTGTATATCCTCCTTCTAAACTGTTTCAAAGTAGTTAAACTTTTTATTATAGTGAACTTTCCCAATGGATGTTATGACACGTATAGATATAGATAGAAAACTAAACCGATCATAACATGGTCAGAACTACTTGCGCTCTTGGGTGTTGTAGAAAGTGTTTGCGAGTCGCAAACCGTCTGGAGTTTCATGTCCAAAACGAAGATCCGACAACTCGCTCGGGCCTCACGGACATTATCTCGTGTCATGTTTATGTATATTAGGGGCCTGGTTTTCGTCAACATTCTCTGCATCATGGCGTATGACAAATTTAGGTTGTTATTGAGTGTTATTATAAGGTCAGTTTTGTTGGTCAAAATGTTTCATGGGTTGATCAGTACGAGTAGGTATGGACTTTCAAAGTCATGTGATATTACGTTGTTCTTGTGTTGTTATTTATTGCGATAATAGCGGTAATGATAATAATTGTGATCATGGTTTTAAAAAGAAGTATCAGAAGTTGGCAACATATACTTGTGAAGCTTTCTATCGCACTCTTTTATGTAGCTCACGGTTTGGGACCTTTACGGCATAATAATGTATGCTACTACCCCAGTTGACAATTCAGCTACTCCTGAAGGTTGCGATTGCGATCATCACTTGAGGTTCTTCCTCAATAATACAAATTTCAAAAACTAAAATCTAGATTTTCCTCACAAAATTCTCCTCGCTTACCAGCGGCTTCGAGAAGCGCGAAAACGTTCAGAACGAAAAATTGCTGCAGAAATCTCCAGAGATCCGACACAAAAGGAACGAGGAAGTACAAAATGAAATAAAATGCCAATCGCCGTCTAATACAAAAATGGCGGAGCTCACTTCGTTTGGTTCTGTCTGGAAAATCACCGCATTCTGATAATAGAGACAGGTTAAATTAAATGTTCACCAAAAACTACGGACTTTAAATAAAATTTTACTGCAAGCAATTTACTGAATATAGTTTGAAAGGGTGCACTAATGTTTAACTATAGTAATGAAAACGGAAGTTCATAAATTATTAAATAATATAAGTGCAAAAGTTTAGAAATAATGTACCAGTTTCAAAGGTACAATTAAGAGACCTCCTCATTCGGTCGTGCAGTCCCAGGTGATAGGTATTCAGTTTGTGCACAATTCAACGTAGAAAGCCATAAGGTCGTTTCCATTGTGTAACTTTGTATAAAAAAGCTGTGCGTGTACCAAAAATAAACATGAAAAATATCTACCATTATGGGAAATGTTTACGAGGTAAATATGGAAAATAGTCTGAGGCTTCTCACTTTTCACCCTTCACATAATAGATGTATTCTTGTTTATAGCTGTATATATATGTATATTTCCACAATTTTCTACATTTAAAAATCAGCTGCTTTGTTCTTTGGACTGTGTAAATTTTTCATTCAATCAATGAGATCATCACAAATATTTAAATAGATACTTAAATTACCCGCACATGTTGAATTACAGTTAAAAACAAATAAATAATTACAGTTAAAATAACAGTTTTAAATGTATGCTTTAGATTTTGTGAGTCATTTGATTTCATTAATAAATATTATCGTAATTAATGAATGGGATGATAGTGAAGAAATATTGTACAAAAATGTTTCACTTTTAATCTGATCCAAGGAGTGCATAAAAACTGATATGTAAGTTCCATGTTCTTTTGGAATCTTAAAAAGCCGCGAATGTAATATAACGATTTCTAATATAAGTTCTTTACTTAAGCTGTAAGCATTTTATTAATACTTCAAGATTGCTTTAAGCAACTTTCAACCTTATTACCTATAAGATAAGAACCACATAACGCCTCTCAATGAATTACGAGAAGCACTTACAGCGAGCGAGTTTGTGTTTTATCAGAATTGAGTAAGCACTCACAAGTTTGTGTCAACCGGCGCTTTGTCAAAACTTATGTCAGAGAGCATTATGTAGTTACAGAAACTCGGGGAATAGTTTACGGAATCGGAAACATTTTCAGTATTCAACTTTGTTCTTCCGAGATATGTCGCGCGTTAGGAACAATTACGTTTATCTTGCAGTCGTAGCGAATATATATATTTAATAGTAACTGTGAGCTGTGAATACTGGGTTCTACCATTTTTCATTGTATCTGTCGAGGTGCAGATGCCGAGGTAACGCAAGAGTCAGTTATCTCGACCAAATAAGTCACATATAATCGCTGAGGGGTAGATGGGGATCGGAATACGGCGTGTGTATAAAAAAGAATAGTCATTTGGCTTTCGGTGCCTTCTGTTTACTCTGCCAAGGATAGTGTGCATAGTGTGCTTTAGAAAAACGAAGCATTTCTAGTTGTGATTCGGAGTCTGGATCTGTGCCCGGTGTATGGCAATCGGCTCACCCACCTATTCCATGTGACTTAAACGTAACTGGTGAAACGTGGGAGTGTACTACACTAATCTACCTACCCCTTCGTGGATTACAGGCGTGAT
>DWEE01000931.1:0-14765 GCA_018245755.1 Parelbella macleannani | reverse complement strand
CGTCCGTATGACACTTCCCACCGCGATGCACCGGAAGTGCATCGAAGTAATATCAATTATTAGAATCAGAACTATCCATCGCAATAAATCATAAATAAAACAAGCAATAACGAAATTAGTTAGAAATTAGATTATAAATATTAAATGTAAAGTACAAGTACAAGTACAATTGATGATTATTATTGTTCCCGGAAAACAACCATTTCGATACTTCATATTCGCTCCTTCACATCCTCATATGTAAAAAAATTACCTTAAATAAATAATGACCCTTACAGTATGTTAGTATAGAATCCAAAAATATCCACATTTTCATGGTTTTTTTGTAATAAAAATTGTAATATAATATATGAAACACAAAATTAATTAGAATGTGTGTTTAAAAATAATTGAATACGTATTGAATTAAACCAATTCAACTCCAACGAAACTACATCGTATTCCAAATACAAAAAAGCATAATTTTACGTAAACCGTTCGCATCCTTTTATTTAGAGATAATAAATACAACTGAAAAATACGTGTCATTCTAGAACATCGTGGAAGCTGCGGCGTGACCTGAAAAATTCATTCGAATGGAACACTGAATGAAGTAACGATAGACTGAACGTAAAAATTTTAACGAGCTTATTCCACTGAATGAAAACGTTGCAGTGACTAGAACTATTTGTTTTAAGGTTCTGCATAACTTAAGTGACTAGACTTTTCTAAGTACAATTTGTAATTCTTACCGCTGAGTCAGGGGTTAAGGATTCAGGTCCCAATGAAGGCAGAGCATTACTATTCGTTCGGAGTAAATTATGTACTTGAGTATATTTGAAAAAAAAAATCACCAGCTCTTTAGTTATTAACTCGTGCCTACTTCGATATCAGATGACAGAGCGACGCGTTAAAACGTAATTATTACTTTAGAACGTTTAAATGCTATAATGACAATTCCCTAAGAACGCCAAAAATAATTTAACGTTAATGACGATTAAATACGTAGTTACAGCTAAATGATAATGACATAAACTTGCATAGTCGCGGTTTCTCCACTCCTACAAGCGTCGTCAACTTTCGTCTGCGACGCAATTTGACTACGTTGTTAGGAAACTGCGTGCTGTACAATATGAGTTCACATTCTCACTGTGAACAGTTTCTAATTAAAATATTTCGTTTCACATCTGTATGACATGCAGAGTGGCTGATAGCTGTTGGCTACGAAGACGTCAGGATCGGACTCAGTGGTGCGCTGTTGAAGAGGCCCATGTCCAGTAGTGGACGGGAGTAGGCTGATCATGTATGTATGTAGGTACACTGTATAATATAACGTATGTATATCGATTGCTTTAGTCTAGTGGTTGCCAGAGCAACTGCTGATGAAGAAATCCTAAGTTAGATTACTAGATCGATAAAATATTAATGTGTTTTTCTAGCTTGAAATTCTCAGTAGTAGCAGAGAGTTTGAATTTGTAACCTGTGTGTGACAAGAATCTCACCCACTATTCTTGATATAGGTATATAATATAAATAGTGGTAGGTGGCAGTAATACATGTCTCTGTCTACCCCTTCGAGAAAAAATTGGCGTGACTTTATGTATAATGTCACATTCAGTAAACTTGATGCTAGCCACCGCCTTTTTTTAAGAATACACCGGACTAACTAAACCAAGTGACTCTGGATTGAAAGTTATCCTCTCCAGAACACCAACCATATAACACAGCTAACATTACGAGTATCTTCATGACATTCCAAGAGGTATTTTGGATTTGTATTTCAAATAACGACAGAAGTAAGCACGACGTTCGTTATTCAAAATCTTTCCAACAGTCTAAGTGCACATTCAAATAGAGACGGTTAGTTAAAAGAACACAGAAAAGTAATTAACTCGTTCCCTTATAAATTATTGAGTAGCATAAAACAGCCAGCTGTGGAAACTGGGCCGTTGTGCTTCGCAGCAATGTCAATAAGAACTAAAGTAATTAAGAAAGTTTTTGCGGCGAGTATATTTAGTGGTGAGTTTAATTATATTTTGCATTAAAATGTTTATTGATTTAAATTAATTTATAGAATGCTTATAATTCTAGTTGTCTTTTGTCTATTTGATCGGCCAACACATACGTATGGTATGATCGCATGAGTGCAGTTAGACGGGTGCTACACTGAGGGCGCCAGATACAATTCCTGATTTCGTTTCTATTTTTACAGATCCTTGTATATTATTATTAATCAATCAATACTTATTAATATGAACTGCTGAACTAATTGACTGCTGTGTTAATCAAATGCAAGCGCGACTGCTGATCGAAATCTTAGGTTCAATCCCAAGTGGCGTACTATTGCATTTTTCTAACAGGAAATTCATGCCCGGTGTATGGCAATAGGCTCATCCTCTATTCCGTAGTAGGACGTAAACGTAACTATTGAAACGTGGGAGTATTCTTCACTCCTCTGCCTATTTCTTCGGAAATTACAGGCGTGATGTAACGTAATATATTGTGCCCGCCGATAATAAATAGTCATCGCCTATATTTTACTTTTCTATGTTTGTCTGTCTGATAGCTTCACATAAATATTACGAAGTGAGATAAAATAAAATAAAAATTACAACGGCATCTAAAATAAAAGACTCTAATACAAAAGTAGGATATAACTAGGTCTATAGCATTAATTTAGAAAGAAGGTTAACGGTTAAATGGTAGAAAGGAGACGAGACGAGGGAGTTGAGTCATACAAAGATATATTTGAACCGGGTCAGAACAACAGAGACATTACATTCAACAATGTTAACCGTTGAAAGAAAACACAAACATATATACAAGTATGTACTAAGTCGTGGTGAAAGAATTCAATAAGCCAGCAGACGGAGACGTTTAAATATTGGAAGTGAGTTGGAAGTTTTCTAATAAAAAACTCCATTTGTTCAAATGAAAAACGGGCCAGGCGCGAGTCGGATTTCTCGCTTATAATATCAGTGGAATTTTACATAAGGTTTCGCACATGACTCCGTTCACATATTTTTCAATGTTGAATAGAGCTCATGAGTATAATGCAGTTAAGACGACAGGGAGCGATCAGGCTTATTGGGGGAGGCAGTCCAGCAGTGGACTAAGATAGGCTGATGATGATGATGATTATGTAGCTAACAATAATAAACAGGACTACTCGAAATGCTTTCCGAAGAACGAAAGCCGTGGCAAAATTTGCCATTAGCGGTCATACATTCAAGAGCTTACCGCGCCTGGTATTGTCTAACATTATCAATCATAGGCGACTTCTAACAGAGTTACAGCTACGATACCTCCATCGCATTTAGAATCATTAAATATTATAGCGATCTACTTTCGAGTAGGAGTTCAATTAATATTTCTCTCTCTCTCTTTTCAGCGTGATCTACCACCGGCACGAAAATTTTGTGTTGTCATATTTTAGTCTGATTAATTAATTGCTACTCTTCACCCCTGGTTTCGTAGCTATAATAAGAAGATTTTTTAACAGAACTCGCTAATAAAAGAACCAATATATCTGTAATTGTATCGCATGGAAATGAAGGGAACAAAATATGTGGAACATTATCAGCAAAATATATTGATGCTTCAATTTGAGACACGCGTACAGACGATCTATAAAGAACAGAGTTAACATAAAAATATTGGAGCTGATAAGGTTTTATTGCCCTTTAGTAATATTATGGCTTTACCACATAAAGCAATATATAAGGCCCTATAAATACGCTCATAAAACAAAAGCACGTTCCCTTAGCATCATTTAATAACAGGTGCTGGTCTTTCCTTTTCTGAGCCGCAAGACAGTTTTGGGTTATTAAAAAATAGTCAAACAATTTAAAGTAAATAATGATTAGAAAACTGCGCCAATTTTATCAGCATTAGTAACACAAAAACGTTCCATTGGCTGAAAACTGCTCGCTTGATTCAACATGGTTAATTTTCCTTAAACGATCTAACATCACACGGGTAATTCCCTACAGGAGTAAACAGAGGAGGATTAGTACACTCCGTTTTCACCAATCATGTTGTATTTTCTATGGACGTAAACGTAACTTGTGAAACGTGGGAGTGTACTACACTCCTCAGCCTATCCCTTAAGGGATTGCAGGCGTGACTTTACGTTTTTTTTTTTTCATTTATATGTATAATAACGAAAAAGTATTTATAACTTTAGGGCGTAAAACTAAAATAAAACTAACACATTGGATATATCAGAAATATTCAAACGAACCTATTTACTAAAATATGGCATTCGCTGTATAAAAAATGTTGACATTGTTATTATAAGGTTGGCTTACATCAAATATATGGCTGCTTGTCTAGTCAATGCTATAAACAGGTGTTTAAATTCAGAAAAGACATCCGAAACGGTACCGAAATCGATGAAAATGGTACCAACATACGAAATTTTAGTTAAAATAGGGACAATACAAACTGCAGTTCTGCTTAGTACTTTATAAAAAGTTAACGATCAACCCACCTAATTTCTTTCTAACATAATTAAAATAAGATTACGAGGTTATATTTTATTCATAAATGCGGAAACAAATGACAGATACGTTTATCTTGATTTAAAAAAAAAAAATATTTATTGTCCTGAGTCGGCGTCTCACTTACGAATAAGATGGATCAGAAATTTGAAGTTTTTGCAACAAAGATCAATACATCAACTAATTTATTTTTATAATAATATTCATCGTCATCATCATCACTGTCGTCATCACCATCATTCATCAAACGGGGACTTGATTTGATTATAATGTGTTGGATCAGCCTAATCTTAGCAGGTTACCGTGAAATCCTTAAAACTTATTTGATTAAATACAAAATTGTTCAGCATATAGTTTTGTATTCGTAGAAGACGAATAATCCGATTCCGTAAATTTCCTGCCAAACTTTACTTCCTTCGATTCTTTCCAATAATCTAATTTGAAATAAAGGGAATCGGGAAAAGCTTTTCTCATCTGTAGCCCTCTTACATTTGTCCATCTCAAAAGTATTAAGTCGGCAGATTTCATTGCATTGCCAGCAAATAACCCTGCTCGCTATGCTTTAAAATCCTTAAAGCTTCTATGATTCCTCAACTGTGCGATGTGCGGAGTATCTTTGCGTGCTATTCTTACAATATTTTGCCAATCTTTGGGCATATGTTATAATACTAGATTTTATCATATTACAAGAAAACTTATTTATCACCTTATGATTAAAAATAACCTAAAATGACGTTTCTCCTACACTATTGACAAATCGTATTTATGGGTAAATATTTCTATGCTTTGATCTTTTTACTAATGTACATCTTTTTCATACTAGTCCCCCGCGTCACTGTGCGCGCTGATACTTCCGAGGGTCCCATTATAAACAGATGCCCTCGTTCCACTTTTTAAAGGATTAAACATTATACATACTCCATAGTAAATTATAACATAATTGGTTTTTTGGGTTTAACAGGAAAATGTAGGAAACACACAGACTTATACGTACATATTATTGTTTTTTAACTTTTAACAAATTTTGTTAACTGCAATGATACTCTCGTGTTTACATTTTTAATTCCATATTATAATTGTACGACGTTCGCATTCTTGGGAATAATTTCTTACTTTACGAAGTAACATAATATATTCTTAGAATTAATTTGAAAGTGAGAGCCTGAATTCCTAACCGCTAGGCTATCACTGCTTAAAAATTTCACGCCAATTGCTATCCATCTACAAATTCTCGGAGTTGGATATTAACTTCACGGCTGATCATAAACATAAGCTAGGCCTCGCTAGCTGACACTAACGCAAGACGCACTGAGCCATTTAAACCCAGCTGTCAAATTAAGGTTCTCAACCCAGCTGTACCTTCCGGACATCCTAACAATAAACTCAAAGCTAAGAAAATATTATTAATATACATATATAAAAGGGTTCAAGCTTTTTTCGACTATAAAACAAGAAAATCTTGTCTTCTTACTTCGCATCGCTTAAATAGATAACGTTTTCACAGTAAATATAAAAGACCAAAGAGATCAAATAAAAAATAATGAAGTAAATTGCAAGAAAATGAAATAAATTTATACAAAGTCACAGAATTATTTAATGTACATATGTAATATTGTAAGCTATCAATCAAATTGTACTGTTCATAGCTGCAATTAATGAATTGCCATACCAGGAAGTATTTTTGAATCAGGAAGCAATAATGAAAATTTCGAAATTTAAAAGATATTTGAACTTCAAATATTTCTTATGTCCCGCCCGAATCAAATTATCTAATTTAATTAATCAATTAATTAATTGAATTTACATACAGTTCAGAATTCCAAATTCTACGATAAATCAGAATAATATTTTTTGATCGGTTCTACTGTTAATTTCGGCTAAAATTACTCACCAAATCATTTCTCTGTCTATTAAAATTGGATTACTTTCTATTTCATAGACTAAACAAATTTCAAGCCCACAAAATATTGAGATATCACAACCGGTTGTATAACTGCCGACGAAAATACTCTTACGATGTCTATTACGATTGTCATAAATTTTACGGCGCTCGTCTGGACCGCCAATCGCGTTTTATACCCCCGAGGTATTCTCGAAGGTATCCGAATCCAAAAACAGTAAATCAGATAAGTTACTATTTTTACGTCGCTTGATTTTAAATCGTGAGTTACGTTTTAGATGTTGGTAAATATGTTGCTACTAGTTTATTTATCTGCAATTTTGGCATAATGATGAAACTGTAGTAAAATATTTTAGACAAATAGCTATATTTTAGTGCGTCCTTTTTTGCTGGCTGCGGTAAAACATATGGACAATGAAGTATGTCGTATTCGAACTCGACCCAATTATCAAAAAATAACTCAGACACAAGAATAGGATACTACAAAAATTATATTTATTTTATCCGTTTTACATTTTTCTCATGATCTCCTTGCAATTTTTGATGCAGTACATATTTTAATGTATGCGTTATTTCAATAATAACCTTTTTATCTTTTTTCTGTAATTGCTTAATCCAATGTTCCGGTTTTCCTGAATTCAACTTTTTGTTGAGCCTATTATTATAATATTAGATTTTTTGTTCCTAACTGCTAATTTCAGGTCGAAGATTTTTAATCTAAGTGTTAATTCAATCGACATAAAGCTATGGATATACACACGTGGTTAAACTAGAATCTCGAAAATGCAGAAACTACAAAAATATAAGCACACCGAGTTAAACTGGAAAAAGATATCAACGGAGAGCGCAGTAAAAACGATTTCGATAAAAATTAAGGGACAAATCACAAGACGAGCCTAAAAGAGAATTCTTTAGAAAAAGTAGGTAGTGAAATTCCTTACAAAATTTTAATAAGGACACCATAGCAACAGAGTGCTCGTAAATTTCACAATGCCGCCCCATCTCAATGATCTTTCGTAAAAACTTAATCAACTCTCAAAGGATTTTTAAATTAAGCCCAACAACACAAACACCTTGGAGCGACTCGACGCTATCAGTGAAATGTCCTTTCACATTGGAATGGAACGCTAAAAATATAACGGAAACTTAATTTAATTAATTTTACATGTTTTTGGGTACTATTTAAAAAAAATAATTGCGTAAATATAATCGCGTGGCATGAAACGAGTCCTATATTAAACGCATTGCCTAGAACATTGTTCAAATCACTGTTTAGAATAAAATTTAAAATTCGAACTAGCCGACTGTCGACCATCTTAGCACTAACAATGTCGTGTTAATTGGGATTCAAGGCCAGCTATATAATTGTTCGAAAACAAAATAAACCAGACCAATGAACAGTACACTTACTTGCAGTGAAGAATACTAAAAGTCGGTAAACCACAAAAAAGGTAAATTGATAATGATGATGATAAAGGTGATGATGTCAGAGATGATGATAATGACGATATAGATGATAATGAAGATCAAGAAATCGGTTTGTTAATAGTGGTTTTCAATAAAACATTAAATGAATTAGACATACAATTCATTTTATACAAATTTAATAAAGATCCGTTGAAAACGAGATGTTCATTAACTGAAACGAGTCTATAATGAGTACTTAATAGATAAATTTATAATTAGAATTTACAATACTATAAATGAACAGGCTATATTTACTTTTATTTTTATTGATAAAAGATTAATTTTACAGAAATGTACTGATAAATTTAAATTTGAATCATTTATTTATGAAGTTATTTCGCAGCTCTGACGTAAACGATACTTTAATGGATTATGAATATTAAATTTTAGACGTCACATCACGCGTACAATCCCCGAAGGGGTAGGCAGAGGAGTGTAGTACACTACCACGATTCACCAGTTACGTTTAAGTCCCGTGTAATAGGTGGTGAGTCTATTGCCATACACCGGGCACAATCCGGACTCCGAGTCACTACTAAAAATTCTAAATTAGAAGATTTGAACCGATAACCGACCTTCCGAACAGTAGTCACGCTTGCAACCACTGGACCAACGAGGCAGTTATTCTTTTAGTTTTACGAATGGAAAACTAGTTTATTTTATATTCAAACACGTACACAGTTGTATTTACCAACACGGTGCTATCTGCCCACTTCGTCATGGACTTGGCGTGACGCTATAATAATATCAATACTAGTAGTACTATTTACTATCCACATGTAAAAATAACAATATACATATGTATGTATATATTTTAAATTTATTTCCTCTACCTATCCCATAAGTGACCTGGTTTGAATATATAATGATAACATTAAGGTAATAAAATATCGTTTGTAAAACACAGCGTACTGCAGTCCTGCGTTGCACGCATGCATACAAACCAAACGGGATTTACCAGAATCTCTTCTTATTTGTAACGAAGGAACTTTCGCAATAAATATCAGATGTTAAAACATTCCGCCTCTTAACACATTAATTTTAAGGGAAGAGAATAATTAAACAAAATATTGGATTTTTCATAATTTTTAATTAATGAATCTTAATGAAAATCTGTCTTGTTATACTGTGCTATATTGCACTGAACATATTGAACTTTACATCACGCTACATTTCCACGCAGAAAAGTGACATAACATAACTAGTGGGAATATACTGCATTCATCTGCCTATCCCTTCGGAATGTATACGTTATGTTATGTTGACTGCTAACAAAGGTCACGAACAACTTCAACAGAAACCACTTTGCTTGCTCGTGAAAAGATAAGAAACGTGGTTTGCACATAAGCAACATATTGTCAGATAGAAACACATCAGCCAGCTCGTCTAAGTCAGTCTGGAGAAGCGGCTACATAATAAAAATTTGCTTGTTACTCGCCTGTTTGTCTCCGTCAGTACGGAGAGCTGGCTGGTACATAATAACAATTTGCCAGTGCCCTCACAATTGGTCGAGCGAAGCACCGTGTGACTAATGGCGCGGTGCGGCGCGCGGTCGCCGCGGTCAGGGCGGAATCTTACAAATGACGGGCATTCGTTATGTTGGTACCGCCCAAATAAATATTGGACTCTCAACGGTGCAGTTTTAGCGCATTGATTTAATGATATCGCTGTTTCTATATATATAAAACATAAAAATAAAATTGTCATCATATTAATTGCTTTGTCACACCATAAATACCAATTTGGTTATGTTATAGTCACGTTTATAACAAAAGTATTTACAATTGATTCGAACTCATAACCTCCAGCCCCAGTTATTACTAAACACTTAACCAACTAACGAATCAATCATATGTAGGTTTATAAAAAACTGATATTTTGGCCTTTGGCATTGTTATCCTGATTTTCTTCCCAGTCATCTTTCAGATAACATGCCAACTTACCTATCATGTGAAAAAACCATAATAATATCCATATGCCCGCTATACATCGGATGATCCATGAAATTACGTAAGCCATTGTTTTTATTAAAAATCAATAACATTTATGAGTTATGAAAAACAATAAGCCATAAAAACCGGAAATAAATCAGAAAGCCGCCTGAAATCTCGTCGAATTCAAAGTTTCCGAGCATAAAATGAAAAGTGAATCTTCATAAATATTATGAAAAAAATTGTAACACACTTCCGACTGTACAATCGCGTACACTCGATGTTTAGTAACGAATTATTAGGATACTAGAAAATATTACAAAATATTAACACAAATGCTTGTTTTATTCAACTAAATGTTCAGAACTATACCTCACCGAAATGTTAACGGCATAATCCTTGGATTTGGCTAAGCCTTCAAATCTTTATTTTTTGGAGGACAGTAGAAATGAACCTGTAATCAAATTTAATACCATTTTACCTTAAATTGCTCGAATTGAAGTGGAATATCCTATGAATATAACAAAATCTTATTCAATGAACTAATTTAGTTTTATATTTATAAGGTTTATGACCTCCATGTCTAACACACATTATAAAAGCACACTTCACTCATAAACAAACAAGCATACACGCGCACACGCACACGCACACAAAGGTAATTTACATATAAAAAGAATTGATTCGAAAAATCATTTAAGAGGTGTGAAATTTTATTAATGCCAGAAATAAACCACTGGCCAATTTATTACTTACGTCGTGTTAACAGCGAAACCGAGATTATATAATTTATTAAGACGTTTCATATTGTCTAACTTAGTTCACGTTTCTATTCGTTCGTTTTTAACAGAATATTACACAATACAACATAAATAATTTCAGGTATCAAATCTCATATTATATCTCACGAATATCATATATCATACTTATCTTCATATTTTGTTTATATTAGTTAAACTTATTATCAACATATATGTACCTAATTAACTACATATTTCTGACTTAGGTACCTTTTCTAGTTCGTAAACAATACGTTAACGGATTATTAAATAACAGACCAAAAGTACAAAGCCATTGGCACAGCAACATGGTAACAGTAATTTCCTGCCGAAGCGCCTGGATTCACTGCCGGTATGTATCTCTTTTTCCCGATTCGTACCACTTGTAGTTCTTATAACAGAAAACTAAACGAGTGAACTTACTAAGCAAGTGTGCTCGTGTGGTCAAACACGAGGTTGTAGCTATTAAAAAAAAGATGACAGCACAAAAGCAACGAAAGATACGGACTTCGGCTGGATAAAATATAAAGAATCGCCCATCAGTGTTACACTGATCCCCAATTATTTCGGAATAACAGTTGAATTGTATTCATCGGCGCGTGAAATGTCCGCCGTCGTGGACCTCTCTGTTTTATTTTCCTCCGAACGACTTAAGTAAATACGATTGGTGGGGTGGACTGTATAAAATTAATCGACACTTTTTTTATTATGAGCGCCTTTTTATTTTATTTATTTAGTCTTCATTGGTAACATGAAGCTTGGTTACAATAGGAACGCGTTGTAAACGTCGAGGATTACAGGCGTGATGTTACGTTACTTTTAATAGTAAATATTTTCTTTATCATGACTGGAGGATGACATACTGATATGAGAAATTACCTTAATTACATATCTAAAAGGACATTGTTTTTCATAGTCTATAACAGAACTGAAATTCGTAGTATAGCTTAAAGCTTGTTAAACTGCACAATGGCAGAAATTGGGAGTGTCAGTGCTATCAATGAACACACAACAACATAAGCAATTGACTGATAGTTCACGGGCGACACACAGCTTACAATGGTGTCGGCAATATCCCATGAGTAAGTAACGCTGCCCTGGTACTGGCACTAGACGCATCGACAATCAAACTCAATAGTACAGTATTAACACAATATCATGTCCAAGTTGTTCCGAATAACGAAGCTATTACACAGAAATTGCATAGTCATGTATAAATGTAGGAGAACGTCAAATGTCTAAGTACAGATGTATTTGACATACGGTGCTCTCTATCTGCCCTATGAGAAACCTGACATGATAATATTAGGAAAAAAGAGTATCCATGTGTACATTAAAAAGATACGTCAAAAGTATATATAAAACAAATAAATGTTACATAAGAGAAAAACTGAGCGTTTAATAATCCATTTTCGCAAGAAAAATACAAAGAATGTAATCTTACTTTTTTCCAATGGCGGAAGTGACGCCACGAGATCAAACCGGAAGCTCCTAATCTTAGGGCAATTTATCAGCGGGGCCAGAAAGAACGCAGGCAATTTTCCGTGCAAATTAATATTAAAATCTTACCAAACTAATGCTTTCAAACCGCCTAGAGGTTGGAAACATACAGAAGCACATTCGATACAACCATTGTGCTTTCGAATGTTACCGTTTTTATTATTTACATTACAAATCATATCTTACATAAAATTATTCAATTTTTTTTTATTGTTACATTTATTATATAAAAATATAATGAAGTGCATGTGAACACATGTTCTCGTATAATCTATGAAATAATGGCTGTCATGGACTGGATAGGTCAATTCTTCTAACAGCGTAATTCTTATAGAATCAATTCATAAAGAGATCTTGGTTATGAACCTACATTAGTGCATTATATTATAATAATACTGATATATTAATCATCCTATTTTCTTGCTTAACAGTTGGACCCGACTTCAAGAAGGGTAAGGCTATAGTCTGCCACGCTGGCTAATTACGATTTGGCAGACTTCACACGCCCAAGAAAAGATCACAAAGAATTCTACAGCATGCAGATTTTCTTGTAATGTTTTCCTTCACCAGTATGACCACCTTCAGTAATGACAGTTCTTCATTTCCGATGATTCCACAGCAGATATACTATAGTAATAAACTATAGTACATTTCTATTATAGACAGCTAAACGTACTTGTATCAACTATATCGCGAAAATGTTCCGCGTGATACATTCCTGTGTCTCTCGCAAGAAACTCGGTACAAACTTGAGAGATTCATCGGAATTTCGCTGTAGCACCCCAGCAGCCATTAAACTCTGTTTAGGCCGAAGACAGGTGGAATTACCGAGCGTTGCTCAAACTTTCCACGAGATTGAAAACTGGAAACGAATAGAGAGTTAACGATCGCGAATAGAATTTACGCTTTGAGTTATTGCTGTTCACTAGACGTCATTATGCTTTGGAAACATGGCTCCTAATTACCAAAGTTTGGAAATTTTCAATGTTGTTGGAAATGGAATTGTGGTTGAAATTCTTGCAGCCATATTTGCAGGTGTAACTATTTCAGTTTGCAAAAATGGACTTATCATCCCTAATTAAATGGATCATCCGTTTGGTAAATACGATATCAATATAGTTTTCGACAATGAAGTTTCGAAGATTCTTTTCTCGCTTTAATACAATTTGCGTAACGTGATATCTCGTCATGAGAATTTACTGGCCTTGTATTATTATTAGAATTGATGGACGATTATCGTGGGTCCGCAGTCGTTCGACCGGTTTAACTTTCGAGCACTCTTCTAACTCTTCAACGGTCTCTTTAAACATCAAGCGGAGATCAAACACGGTTTTCGTAATAAAAGACATATTCATCAAGTTTCTCAAATAAAAGTGAGACTGTAATTTCATGCACAAGTAATAGCAGACGCCATAGATACTATCACAGAAGCAAACGAAGGAGAAGGAGAGAGAAAGAGAACTTGATCATTTAGAAGCGAAATTTTAATGTTGATACACTAGTTGCGCGAGTGAAGCAGTTGGACCGGCTACTTAAAAACATTTGATAGATATGTTGGAAGCTAATTTCTAACTACATCAGAACTAGACCGCTTTATTGAATATTTATTGAGTTATGGAGTAGCTTTAGCTAAGACTATGATCGATAGCAATCGGTTGCATCCAACCTTGCGATGGAATATTTCATTTATCTCTCCTCATTTTATAAATTACACCCCACACAAAGCTAGAAATGGTGTAAGTTTTATAGCGCCATTTCTAAAAGTTTTCGCTCAGATTCCTCCATTTCGTTAGCTAACCGAACACCTGAAACTATTTCCAGCTGGCTAAGGATTTCGCTTCGACACTGATAAATGTCTTAGTTAACGTATACAGAAAAACAAAGAAGTTTTTTTTTATGTAACTTCGAACCCGCGTTTGAGGGGTTTGTGGGAAATAATTAAGTCTCGAGTATGAGCATGTCGTTGTGTCAAACTTGGTGTATAAAGCAAGTGCTTACTAAGTACTTGCGAGTTTATACATATATATGCCGTCAAGTAACACTATTTTCTATCGCACCACTGATGAACGAGGTTCGACCACATGGACATTTCCTTTGACTATAATACAAAGTTCTACTACACACTGAACGTAAATTCAATATTTAAGCATTATATTTAAGAGCAGTGCAAGCAAACTAATAAATCAATTATACCAATTAAAATTTAACTTCTAGGAAAACCGATGCCAACAAATGTCTACGTAAGGAATTTATCATTAAACATTTTAACTTTAATTTAACGTAGCGGCTCTCGAATCGATTAGGGACCTTAAACTCAAAGACACTTCAAGAAAACTTGAAAGTGAAACTTGTTTATTCGACTACAGCTTTAGAAGCCCTATTAAAACAGTGTTTGATCACACTCCCTTTTTTTAACTGTCTGACTGATACGTTTTACGCGAAGAGAGATCTACGAAAAGTAAAGAAAGATTGTGACGAAAATAACGGTCACACTCGTCACATTGGAAGATTTGAAGTACACTACATTGTAATGTTTTTTCATAGTCTCTAAACTGGGTGTGCGTGTATCCAAAGAGTGCCGAATCTAGACGTACGCCAAGTCTGTAAGGATAAACACATTTAGGACTCGTAGCCCTTGGCCTACCCCGTTAGGGAACTAACCTGACAATATATTAATAATTATTATAGGTCGACAATGAAATAAAAT
>DWEE01000930.1:0-14773 GCA_018245755.1 Parelbella macleannani | reverse complement strand
GACCAACGAGGTAGTCTAATAACTAAAAAATTTACATTACTTCAATATTTGAATATACATAGTCAACCAATATGGAATTAAAGACAACGTGTACTTACTGCTGTTCACTCCTAACAGAATCCAAGCGGAGCCAAAACTCCTGCAGCAAGTGGAAGAAGTGACGTACGCGGAGCCGGTGCTGGCGCCGCAGCCCAAGCCGGCGTCGCCGCGCGCCACGCTGCGCAAGCACCCGCCCTACCACCCGCACCACGAGACCCTCTTCCAGTTCCAGCCCGACGCCTACCGCCGCGACAACTTCGGAACTCTCCGCTCGCACCAGGTCAATGTCAGTTCTATTTCATTTTCTTCTTACGCATGGCTTGTACGGTTTTGTTGCTTGGACAAGCTCGAACATTGATATTTGTGTAGGTACGTGTGTATAAAAGTTGGACGGATTCGAGGATGGCCGCCAGTAGTGATAATAATACGTATAGTAATAATGAAAGATAGTTTAGTAGCTTAGGTGCGCCCGGCTCGTGGGAACAATGCACGTGGATGGTGATAAATATGTCTGAGGAAATACCTGATGCCAGTAGATAACAATACTGTTCGTATTATATTTTATATGTATTGAATGTGAATGATATATAATATGTATGTATATAAGCATATATATATTGTATTATAATTTATTAGTAAATAATTCAAATTATATTTTGAGGCAATAAGGGTATAGATGATATTATAATTATTATAATTTTATAGCATACTCTAATACAATTTATTAGTTGTCCCTGTAACGATGAACTTTTGAAATAAAACTTCCTTACACGCCACTTGATGGTGATTTCGATGTGTCTTCGGGCGGAAGTAACGCTTAGGCTGTTTTTTTTCTTTAGTCTTAATGATCTTTTAATGCAATATCCAAATTAACTTCTCTACATGTAAGCTCTAGTTTCGTTTTCGTAAAAAAATGTCTCAATTTAATATTGAGAAATTTATTTCTTTCAAATATTTCAATAGTCGTATTATTTTTTATTGAATCAAAATTTATGACAGTAACCAGCAGCCATTTTAGATTATTCAAAATGGCGGGAAAACGCAAAAGGCGGATGTTCTAGTTCTAAGCATATTAATTGAATATGTAGTAGTGTAGTAGACATTTTATAGAAAAATAAATTGTAATGATTCTACGAGTGTATAAATGTAATAATGTATAAAATTAACATACGATGTAAATGTTTGCATTGGGTATACAAAGTTTAAATTCTAATAAGTAATTTTCGTACTTTGTTGTTATTGCGTTTCTATAATGAACAACTCCATTTGACTAACGATTCATTTTTGCTATGTATAAGTATAATATTTCCCGTTAGCCCGTATTGACCTGCCTGATCTTCCTACAGTCCAGAGATTTTTCCCATAAGAAAAATAACAAACTACAAGTACCTATATACATAGTTGCCTAGTTATGTTGGGTAATATGCTTCGTCGATAATGTAAGTAACGTATAATCGTACCTATATTCACATTTTATTCTAAGTATCATTTTCGCATGTCATACGGCTTTCATTTGTACAGATTATACATAGGTACATACATAGTGATTTATTTTTGCATGACATATTTATTCAGTTTTCATTTCACTATCCTTATTTGTGTGTAACATAATAAAAGGCATGGAAATTTTCATTATCACTTATTAATCAAATTTAATTACAAATAACAAATGTTAATTAATGGATTCCATTATTGATTTCATAAAACATTTCTAACGTTCACTTCATAAAAAAATATAATTTGTTCCATTCTTTATTAATAATGTTAACTCATATTATTAATTTATTTCTCTATCATAGCATAAGATAAACGCGAGTTTTGTCTTGAAGTATACTTGTGTACGTGTAAAGTGTTGTTAATCAACATTGAATAATTTATATAATTGGAACGTCAAAACTCGCGTTTATTGTCTCACTAATCTTTTTCTAGTTGAAGCACCCATATTCACATCAGCATGTTAGTTAACGCAGGAATATTCGGACCGCAGGGCGATGGCTACCGGCGCGGCAACGACAACGGTTTCTCGACCACGCGCTCCGTGAAGAAGGTGTATCTCTGAGAAACAAGCGGGGCGGACGCGCGCGATCTGCATCACCATAAGCATAATACGCACCACCATCATACGTTGGGTAATTACTTTGTACTATAGTTGCTCCATTTATTCTAAATGGTCAAAGGCTGTTAATACTTGATAGCTTACATATATCATCACTATACATTTTTTCAAAGAATCCTGTAAAAATGCTGTTCAAATAATATTTTATGAGAAATCACAATTGCTTGTAAGATACTTTAGGTAGTGAGATTTGGAGCTTAGGAAGGAATTAATGTGCTTTCTTTTGGTGCAGTGTCGCAGCGCAGCAGCGGGTCCGGCTCGACGTCAGGGAGCGGCGGCGCGTCGTCGTCGTCGCCGTCGCCACCGTCGTCGTCGCCCTCCCCGTCAGGGGAGCGCCCCCCCACCCCGCCGCCGCCCGCGCCCCAGCCCTGCGCGTACATCTACCGCAACTAGCGCCTCCGCCCCACGGACTTTAACCCCCCGCCTCGCACGAGACGCGGGGAAGTTGTTACCGGTAACCCCTCCCCTTGTTAGGACGTTAAAACGATGTCCACTCGACTAGTTATTGTTGTGACACGGCCGCGATAACGCTACTCATTCGTAGAGTACGTTAGTGTAAAGCGTGACCGCTCGATTGGAGTTCCACGTGTATTTGTAAGTAATTTGTTGAAAAGTGAATGTATGCGCTCGTGAATCGAATGAAACTCTTCCATGATAAAAATGTACGTTTTTGGGATGATCTCGCCGTTATCGTTCAACGGCTGTCGGACGTGTGACGAAAAAAAATGTTTTTTTTTCATAACGACTGTAACGATCATGTATGTACGACAAATAATGCAACAAGTTTGTAGATTGGTTAGAATATACATAGTTTACTAATATTTTAGGTGAAAATATAAGTTTTGTTGGTAACGTGTTGATGACTAGATTATGTAAATTTGTGATTGTCATTACGGATTTTCTGTGTCGGGCAATCGTTTGGAGTGACGTCGGTTGAATCCTTGGTGTGCAAACGTTAAGAAAATACCGTAATGCATTCACGGATCGCTTTTTACTAATCGTAGCTTTACATCATTAAAACATAGCGTCGTTTTTCTCTCTATCTGAAAAACTAATATTGTTATAACCAGACAGCACTGTTGTAAATAGACTCCATGTGTAACACTTCGACTTATTAGTTACTTTATGACGCTGCATTTATTGGACATTCGGTGTCAAAGTTTAAACAATTACATATGTCACTGCCCATTATTCGCACAAGTGTATCCATATTCCCTTATATTGATATTGTAATATTTACGCATACAATGCATTGTCTGGTTAATGGTACTAAGCGACACTATAATAAAACACAAAGTATAATATATAAATTATATTTACTCTGTATAATAAATAATATGTAAAGTTCTGATACTTACTCATTAAAGTGCTTCTTATGAGTGTACTTAGATTACTAGAAGATCGTTTTGATAATTATTCGATAATGTTATAGATTTAGCAATGATATATACATAGATACATAGAGCATAAGAGGGCACTGCGATGCCACATTGCCAAGTTAGATTGTTGATGCGCCATTGTAAAGTTTACTGTGATCCGTTGATCATTATGTACATACAGTCTATTACACGGGGACAAGTTTATATCGAAATAAATGAAAAAAAATCCAGAAAAGTGGGCCAAAAAACGTTGATACTCTAATCGGAAATATTTCCTGATGTTGTTTTGTCATTACAAAGGAATGTATTTCCGCACTGACGATTCGCTTTTTGACTAGTTAGCATGTTATACCTGAAGCCGATTAACCAAGTGTTCAGATTCCGAAGTCGCTCACTTGTTAAAAATTAATTGTGTGTAAAGAATATGTCAATTCTATTTGTAATGACCTAGTGCCTAAGTGTGTTTGGCCGGATTGTAATTTGTACATCACGCCTAGTTTTTTTATTAGATGACGAGATACTGCATGGGGTTATCGGAGGATAATTATAGTTAAACTGCTCTTTCTACTGCAGACTGTGGTCTGTCTGATTTTCGTGTGACTTATTCATGTGAAATAAAATGCGAGAATGCAATTGTAATAATCAACAAAATGTTCACGGAGTTGTTATTATTATTAAAAAAGCCTTTAAGCTGTTATAACTTTAGAATACTAAATAGTTTTAGATCCGTCTGTCCA
Source organism: Parelbella macleannani (assembly GCA_018245755.1). Lineage (NCBI taxonomy): Eukaryota > Metazoa > Arthropoda > Insecta > Lepidoptera > Hesperiidae > Parelbella > Parelbella macleannani. The sequence continues at coordinate 10,502 of DWEE01000930.1, read as the reverse complement.
GCATTGGAACAGCTATGAAAGTAAGACTATTGTGCCGACATACTTCTGTTGGTACTGGTTGCACTGATCCGAGTGGTAATATGCGATGAGCAGATTCTCAGTCAGGAGTCCAAACGTAACCAGCAGCAACCAAGGTAACTGAGAAACCACTCAGAATCCATCCTGTATGGGCTGCTGTGACTACAGCACATGGTGGCTTCCACGCATGTTTGCTTCTGTAATGTAAGAAAAATAGAAAAAACAAAAGTCGCGCAATTACCTACCCCGCAACTGGAAAGCGAGCGTGAAATATAAATTACAATGAGTCCGTTTTCTTTTGGACTGATGTTAGTACGGACGGTAGCGTAGCGTTTACAATAGATGACGAGTATTGATTGCAGTTATATCTTTAAATTTTGTACACTCGTAATGTTAAGGCTGCGTGCAATTTATTGGGCAATTACATTGAGATTATCTTTGCCTATTCCGTAAGGACTTAGCGTGACTGTAAAATAATAATAACATAATAACAAACAGGAATACTTCGATTCAAATAATGTATGAAATCAAATCGTATTGAATGGGATATTAAAAAGTGCTTACAGATTATACCAAAACGATGTAGGAGACGCCTGTGCTTTAGTGTTGCCCATTAAATTGACACGCTCAATCCGCAACTATATAATTATGTAAGTTATAAATACATGTAATAAAAAATGGGCATTCTCATATTGCCTTGTTGATACAATACTCACGTTTGTTCGTTAATTTACATTAGAAACATACCAAAGATGCCATGACTTTTTATGATGTAATAATTAATCATTATTTATTAATAATAGTTAACGATTATAACGTATTGATTAATTAATTAGTGACGGTAAATGTTATTTTATAATGCAATCTTAACTGCCAATTCGTATATATGTTGATAAAAACGCACAGATAAATAATTATTGTTCATTTCTTGTATATTTGAACATTCGGTAGATAGATGCTTATTTAGACATGTACGAAATTTCTACACGGACATAGACTAAAAATGGTAACGTTGATAATCGTGAAAATTATTATCTGTAATAGCATTGGATACATTGTGCCAGTTATATTTTGTTGTAAAAATTACCATTTTTAGTCAACGTAAAGACGATCGAAACAGATTCATACGTAAGAGATTAGTATATTACAATGTAAATAGCGAGTTCTGTAATGTTACGTATACTTTTCGTCGAATATTAGCCGTAAGCGTTAGTATTTAAGTGCAAGACATTTTGAAGGTGAATTGTTAAGAATTGTTTTTGTATGAATAAAAAAGTAATAATAATAACGAAATCATAAATAATATTGATGAAATGTACAATAACCATTTCTACGTTTGAATTACTGAACAACTTTTTTATACTCGGTAAAGTTAATTATAATCATGACCCAGCTAGAGAGTCTCGTAATACATAAGAGTAAATTATTGATTTATGAAAAATTAAAAATTATATTAGAGCGTATCGTACGTACGTAGAATACGATATAGACCGCTTACCTTTATGTTAAAACTCAAAGCCTTAGAAGTTAGAAATTGAAGACTTTTATTAAAAATAAAGATGGTAACATAATAAATGAGGTTCGCAATTTTATTGAAATATAGCGTTAAGACTATAGCGCATTTATATCACGTTGTCACTAACATGCCATCATATAGGTATATCACCTATAGTATGTAAATATTGGGGATGATTTCTAGGAAGTAACCAAGTTTTGGCAATAGTGGAGCGATGGTTAATAAGAACAAAAAGGTACAAATAAAAATGTTTGCAGTAATGTCAAAGGAATATTGCTTAATTTAAATTCTCTCACTGTAATAACATGTTTTGTGGAGTTATTTATCAACTACCGCTCCATTATGGCTGGGGAAGAATATGAGTCAGTGAAAGCGCCACGCGTGCAGTATTTTTCTACTTCTTCTCTTTCGACTCAATCCTCGGTTCCATAGAACCGCTTAGCGATCGTGAGTAATACACGTAATATATAGAGGTGAAGAAATACAGTAACTATGGGAAGTGCCTAAAAAAATTAACTTGCATCTATAGTTTTATCGGCATACCGTTATTGACTCCCACAGACCCGGCCTTAGAGAGTTTCTTTAGCGTGCCTTTAGACTTGTATCTAGTTACCGCCCATTAGAAACCCGCGGAATGCTATTGGAATATCCATTTATTTATTTTTTCACTCATGATACGTTGCGTAGTATCGTTGAATAGTTGTAATGGTTAAAATAACACGATAACTGGTTATTCCGATTCGCTCCCCGTCGCTGTTTTGATGGTTGTTTCGGAATTCTATTCTTACCGCGTAATTTCGTATGTTACCTTTTCATTAATATAGATCGATATAAATTTTTATATTATCCTCCTACGTTGTTGAGACCGCGTTGGTTTGCTTTTTAGACACTCCATAGATTTAAGTAGGAGTTTTATAATATTATGACGCAAGAGTCAACCGCAGTGGTAGTACTGTTACACGATATTCGCTGCCCTAATTTATAGAGTGCAATTTTTTTATAATTAGAGAAATAGACGATTGACGTTGTTTTGTAAAATAAGGAACAGTTTGATCCGTCTTGTTTCATATTTTACATAGCATCGTTTCAAATGTTATGATCATTTTCTCATTAAAATATTATTAATATATGCTAAATATTTTAGCAAAGGATATAATGTATTCCTTTTCTTTAGTAAATAAAATATTGAAATTTGAATGTGTTTTGTTTTTGTTCCTTCTGATGTAAAACGTGAAGCGTGATCCAGACAGGCCTTATAATATACATATCTACCCTTATACATATTTAAATCCCATAAAATTGTGTCAATTTAGCCAGTATTATAACACACGAACTTAATAATTGTATTCAAAAATCGCTTGAAAGAAAAGGTCCGTTCCGACAAAATTTAGCATACCCAAGCAATGTCGCGAAAGTGTGCGCAAGCGTTCCCGTGGCTCCGCCACGTTGTGGCGCGATGAAATACCGTCAAGTTTTTAGTCGGTTAGAGCCCGACATAACCTATCGTCGGCCCCGTGGCGATAGGCACTCGACCTGATTGTTCCTGACGAAAAAAAACCCCAAACAATAAAAGCCATTAACCAACAAATACAATATTTTACCTGAATTTACACTAATATTTCTGAGAAATGATCTTAAGACTGCGTTGACCGCACATCAAATGTGGTCTTAGCGCTTTTCACTTTGAAAAGGTATATTTTTTGAATAAAAAAAAAGGTATATATTTGAAAGGTATTATTTATATGGATAATATTTATTTTATATGAACAACTTGTATTATTATATACGTATAGTGTATATAGTATGGTATACGCAATAATACTTAATGTAAGTATTAACAAAAAGTACCAAAATTATACGAACGCGCTATTATATTAAGCAAAATAATCTTTGAAATGACACTACTTGTACTAACGTCACGTAACACCAGGAATGTTGTCAACAATGAAAAATTTTTGTTTCGATTCAAAACTTTTGGCAAGCTATACCTACTTCTGACTATTTATGTGTTATCTTTTATGTCATGTGTATATTGTCACCTTCGCCGAACTTACGATAAAAATAAAAGAGGGAACGTCACTGAAAATTAGTAGTCGTGGGATAAGCATGGCCACCCACGGCAAACATTGTGTGCGTGCCCTTTCCATCGTATTACTAATGTCTTAGTTCTTGTTATATGTGTAATAAAACTATATCGATTGAATAAAAGTTTTGCTATTTCTATTACTAAATTTGTTGTTCTCGGCAATTTTTTTTTTATTTCATCCACAAGTTTTGCCGCACATATTTTACTGTAGCCAAAGAAAAGCACTAGAATGAAATGTCATAATTCAAGTGTCAATTGTCAATGTTGTTATGATATTGATTTCATTGCGATGCGTTTTGTTAGTTTTAATTGAGTGATAAAATGAATAACATTTCATTTAAACATTTCACCTTTAACTTTAAGCACATAATAATTGACGAAATCGCTCTCAATGGCCTGGAAGGAATCGGATTTGATTTGTTATGGAAACATGTGGAAAAGCGTATTTCAGCACCTATCACTAATAAAATGAAGGAAAGATTTTGGGACTTCATTAAAAATGCAAAGTACATTACATTTTATAAAATCCCGGATCCTGTGCCGATAAGAGAAATTTGGGATAGATTTTTAATAGTTGACGAATTAAGCGGTCAACTACTGGATCCTGTAAGTATTGAAATATTTATTTTAAAATTTAAGAAAATTTTTTTGATGATGAAATAGTTATAGTGACGAATCTTTATATAATTAAGTCACATTTTTACACTATTAACTAACACAGTGCAATGCTGTATAGAAAACACAATCTTAACTGCTTCCTTTAAGTTAAGAGAATAATTAACAATTTCGTAAATCGTCGTAATTGTCTTTGTCTTATGTGTTTTATCGTTCTAAAAAATCTAATAATATCTTATAGTTAATCTAATCTAATAGTTCTAAATAATAATACTAAAATGAAAATATTCCAACATCATAGATCGTAATTTGCAAAGGTTGCTCCGTCTAATATTAATTGTAGATTTCTAATATTGTGACCTCTGTAAGTATCTCTTGTCACATTAACAATATGTATTAGAAAATATCAATAAAAAGTTTGTTCAATAGAAAATTATTGTACAAGATAATATTTTAATTAACAACCCACACATTGTCTCAAGTTAATCAATAAATGCAAAAATAATAAACCAATCATTGTATAATAGGATAAAATATATAGATGTTCACCAGATTTTTTAAATTTATTTGCAGCCAGACTTCTTAGATGGGCCTTATGAGTACCACCCTGTAGATAATGACTACGGCTCATGTGCTAACTATGAAACAAGAATTTTATTAAACCAGTTTTCAATTATGGAAATGACATATGAAGAAGTGATGAAGCAGTATGAGAATACATTTGTAATGGTAGCGTCTTTCGAAAAGAGGTGGCATGCCATCGCCACACATATGCCTTTGTCTTGTGCTGCACAGCTCACACCTGTACACTACTGTATGTTAGAACTTGTTGGAAAAGCCCGAGAAAATGTAAGAGGTTTCACTATTATTTACTACTCATTAGGCACTTTTGTATTAAGAAATTGTCTGAAAATAAAGTTTAATTAAACGTCTTTGTTTAGAATTTCACTGATAGTAATATTAGAAACTGTTTTAGTTAATGAAAAGCTTAGCTCTTCCTGGACAATAACTATATTATTGAATATTATGTGGTATGTGGTATTTCTCTTTAGGGGTTGTCCATAATATATTCTTAGTGTAATTAAATAAAAAAAACTTAACATCACAACTGTAACCAACGAAGAGGTAGGCAGAGGAATACAGACACTCCCACGTTTCACCAGTTACACTTAACTCAATTCCACACAATTCCAGACTGAGGCACTACTAGAAATTCCAAATTAGAAAAATCCAATAGCACCGGACCCAGTATTTGAACCCAAGACCTCCCAATCGGGAGTCGTATGTGCAATCGCTCGACTAACAAGGCAGTCAAAAAAGGCAATCAATAAATGTTTGAATATTTACCACCCAATCATAAAGTGATCTGCTGCTTGGGATCTCACAGCCTCTTAAAAGAAATAATGTTCTGTGTTTGCATCTAAACAGTGCAATATTAGAACCCAGAACACTGGAACTTAAAATGTGTTAGTTTATTAATAAAACCTAAAACCTTTAATAACTAGCTCCACCTCACACCTAAGGTAATTCTGGGACTATCCCAAAAATAAACTTAATAAAATAATACTTAATCAATAAACTTTAAAAAATAAACAATATGATTGTTCATTTCGATTTAATTGTATTATATGAATAATTTCCTGAACATTTTAGGGACAAATGACAATTGGAAAAACTAATTTGACAAAAATAGTGAAAGAATCCAAACTCCTATTCTATAATAGGAAACACCTGCGGAAATTAGATCTGATTAGAGTTCAATGTTTGACTCAAGTCACTTCTGGCAGAGGAATCAAAAGCTTGCTGCTTAGATTGAAGAGATTCCACCAAAGCAGAATACATTCAATGCCGAAAATAGGTAAACTGCATAACCTTACACAGTATTTACTAAGCCAGCCTGACTATAGTGAAAGATGTGATGTTGTTATGAGAAAAGGATTTCTAACACAACCAGAATGCAAGAAACTTAAGAAAACTATCAATGTATTCCGTTTCGTAAGTATCATTTGACGTATTTGATTACCACAATACTTTTAAAAGGTCACTTTTCCAAATTTTCATTGATAAAGATTTTTGGTTACATATTTAATTTGGTATATTAAAAAACATTGCAGACTGACAAAGAAGTCTCAGATGATAAGATTACTCCTAATGGAGTTAAAAAGAAAGAAAAACCACCAGGGCCGCAAAAGCGGAAGTTTATTGCTCTAGCAGCCTCAGATAATGAGTCATCACAGTCTGATGATGAAAAAAATGGTGTTGAACTAGAAAGCCAATACAAAGTTGGTGTGAATATATTGAGACAAGCATATGAAAGGTTCCTCGATGCGGGTCTGAAGGGCTTGACCCAAGTGGAAATAGCCCAACTGTTAGGTGTAGAATTCTATACGAGCAGGACCATTTGTCGGAGCTTCAGGGCTAGAAATATCGTGAGGGAATTTCTTGAAGATAAAGGCAGGCAAAGAACAGCAAGGTAAATTAAATCCATGCAGATAGTTGATTAACTTAACATGCCGCGTTTACGTTCCACCAAGAAATACTTGATCAGCCTATAGCCGTACTCCGAGGACTGATCCATACTCCGAGTCACTACTAAAAATTTCTACTAGTTTAAACAAATCCCATAATATTCGACCTGGGAGTCAAACCGAAGACCTCTCTATTAACAGTCGCGCTTGTAACCACTCGACCAATGGGGCAGTCAATTAAATTAATTTCTATAAAAAAATAGATCATTATTTATTTTAAAATAAAAAAGTTATTTTAAAAAATAGTAAAACGCTTAATATGCTTTAACTGCTATTGCATCTTTAAAGTATTATTTAATTTTAAAATGAAACCAAATGTTCATTGACATGTATTCCAGGTATATTGCAGTAGCTGCAACTTCTGAAATGGATATTAAATATGCAGAGGAGAAAAAGAAATTATTGCAACACTTTGATAATATTGAAACTGCTAGAGACCCCAATGAGAACACTTCGGACAATGATGATGTCCCGAGGAAGAAATCGAAATTGAACGAAGATAAAAATACAGTCACTGAAGCCATGGAAAATGAAATACTTGAAGTAAAAGTACTTGATGGTCTGCAGAAATTTAATCATGAATCGTTCTTAAATTCAAAAAAGAGTCTGAGCTTACGACAATTGCGCTTTGCAAATGGATTGCTCAAAGTTATAAAAGAAAAACAGGCGGTTGGTGGCTACCAGACATTAAGTACATTAGTTTCTGAAAGAATTGGTGAACCGCCCATGGACACTAAAGGATTAAAACTATTTGTGCAGAAATTGGTCACTGATGGTCAACTAAAAATTTTGAAAATAAAGTGGCCGGGTTTTCATCAGAAATACTCCGTTTTAATTTGTGCTCCACACATTAAGTCTACGAGTCCAGTTATTAAAGCTAAGTACAAAGATATATGTTTGAAGTCAGTAGTGAGTAGAAAAACGAATTCAAAGAAGTTCATTAATGAAAATGTAACTCGGCCGCTGTCACAGTTTGCTTATCCCAGATATATGAAGATACAAAAACTACACGAGCTCATTATACATTTTGTTTACTTTAATTCTATGAAATTGGAATCATTTAGCTTTCCAGCTGGTGTTTCTTCATTGTTGACAATAATGCCGGAAATGACTATAGAATTTGCGCTCGGTAACATAAGCAATGTTGGCTCGTCTGATATAGCACATTTAAAAGTGAGTGACGATTTATTGAAAGTGCAGCTCCGAGATGCACCAGCTGATCTATATAGAGCAATAATACAATCTAAAAGTATGCAGAATTCTATCCGTAACGGTATCAAAGTGTTAGCGCAACTCGGTCTCGTTCAGTTTTTGTCAAGTCTCAATCATGTACAAAATGCGAAACAGAACGTGTTTTACGTAAATCGGCACGCTAAAATAATCGATACTATTGGAGAGTGGCCCAGGAAAAACGCAGATTTGAAGGCTCTTGAAAAAAAATTCTACTTTGAAACATTCGACGATGTAAAGAATTATTGGGACGAAGTGTACAGTATTAGCATAAATACAGAGGTGACTGTGGAGAAGCGGGAACGATATTACTCAAACATTCCAATAAGGAAAGAAAGCGAAGTAGAATTATACGATACAGGTGATGTCTACGGCGACGGAAAGGGACCTTGCGGATTTCATTCCAGCGTCTTTATGGATATTCCTCGTTTATGGAATACATTATATTTAAGAAATAGCAAACACTTGAAATCCAAAATAATCAGAAGGAAAAAGCGTGTTATCAAAGCACCAAAAGTGGAAAAATTTAAGAAGCGTAAGTCCACGGCGACCAAAAAACATTTACGAAAAGCTGTGGATGAGTTGCCACCAACGGAGAAAGCGCCTAAGATCAGGCACAGTGACTTGCATATAAAGTGGTCAGCTCAAGACGATGACATCATAATCATGTGCAAAGCCGCAATGACCATTATGAGTCCAAATTCGCAAGCTGGTTGTTTGAAAATAAAAAACACTGTCGCACGAACTTTATTATCCATAAAGGACCCAAAGAAGACTGGTCGCATTTGTCACAGACGTGCTCAACTTCTAGAGGGAAATTCGATGTATGCACATAAAAAGGATTGTATTCTGAATGAGCTGAGACGTCATCGGCATTTGATTTATAAATACGAGGATCTTTTACGTAAGTTAAAAATTCGCCATTGTGCCAACATGACGAAGTACGTAAACGAGGGCCGAATATTAATGCTAGAGCTAGTGTGGATAATATCGCAAATATTAAAAAAGGGCATATACACACAATCGGCACCTTGCATCGCCGCAGATTATGATGATTTCAATAAGAAATACACTATAACTTTCTCACCAACAAATAAATTCTTCAACTTGTACAAAACCCCAGTAACGTCCGATCCACAATTCGCCACTCTGAAAGAAGGGATCATACTAACGGTTATGCATTCGTATAATAAAGACTTGGAACCTAAAACCGCTAAGAAGATTTATAGCATATACGAAGTTTATTCAGAAGAATCATTGCGCACTGCTATCGAACATCTGCGAAAATCCAGCTCATTAGCTGCGAAGGAAAAAGTACTTAATAATCAAATGAATAGAGTGCAATTTAACGATATCGTACGGTCATCTTTTAAAATATCCGCCAGCTATCGACGTAAATGGTTAAGCAGATTGAACGCGGATTTTGCTGTCAGTTTGGTGAATATTTTGAATTCGGAAGTGTCCCAAACGAACATCAAAGGCGCACCGGATATAAACTGCGTCTTATTCGAGATGCAGAGTTGCGATATACTGGATATAATTTCCGTAACTGTCCCGTTGATAGTGGGATCATCTGGAACTCTCATACAGGAAGAACAACTTAATGTTCTGGATATCGAAATGAAATTCAAATTGAAATCTGGAGTAGCGGGCTGGAGAAACAAAAGTAATGTGAAAGTGTTTCGTGAAATATACGAAAATTGTCCATTGGAGAAGCATTTGGAATTACTGCATAGGTTTGTATTGTCCCTTTCTTATGTCGCAATAAAATATAATTGTTAAAAACAAAATAGAATCCGTCCAAATGAACATTTATACTGTTGTAATATGACATTACCTATTGCTTAGATATTACATGTGTTATAACACTTCAATCATTAAGAACACTTTTTTGTCCACAATATAACGAAAATAATTTTTAAAATTTTACGATATAACGAAAGCGATAGTCTAGCAATTTTGTATTCAACAATCTATTTTTGAGGTTACGGGTTCCAATCCCTAGCATTCAGATTTAACCTGACGAAGTTTTTTTGAATTTCATGGGGTATGACTGTCCGTAACTTAAAACCATTTGAATATAATGATGAAGGAAAATATCATGAGGAAATCTGTACGTTGAGAATTTGTCATATTCCCTAAAGCCTGTGAAATCTGCCAACTCGCACTTGACCAGCTTGAAATTCTGACCTTAACTATTCCCATTCTAAGAAGAGATTCGTCTGAACTTTTGAACTATTACGAGGTCCATGTGGACACTGACGGTGGGGCTAGTCCACAAATTTAAGGTCGCGCAGCGCGCGATGGAGCGAGCTATGCTAGGTGTCTCTCTCGCGGATAAAATCAGAAATGAGGTTATCCGTGAGAGAACCAAAGTCACTGACATAGCTCGCAGAATAAGCGGGCTGAAGTGGCAGTGGGCTGGCCACATCTGTCGCAGGACCGATGGCCGCTGGAGCAGACGAGTCCTTGAGTGGAGACCGCGTCTCGGTAAGCGTAGCGTAGGACG
>DWEE01000929.1:0-14777 GCA_018245755.1 Parelbella macleannani | reverse complement strand
AATGAAACTACCACCGCTTCGGAAGATACCTCGCTATGGAGAAGAAGCGGCGAAAGAAACTCCATAGGTGTGCTTAATAATAAAGAATATAAGTATGATAAAGCTAGAAGAAAAATATATGTGCAATAAAGATAAAAGAAAAGAAAAATCGTCTCAAATCGCTTCAAATAGGAAAGAGAAATCCCCCTATTCTATAATGTTCATAATTTTTTAATCTTCTTGTATCTTCTTATTACACAAGAAGTATTAAATCGATTTTTATTTTTTTCGATAGATTATTTTTTTATTTATACTTATTATATGCTTTACAATTATACATGTATAAAGGTTTGAAATATGCTCGAATAGTATGCCCGAGCTGTACGTATACGTAATATGTGTACTATAATACGTAATATGTATAATCTGACATTTTATACAACTATTATTAAATTAGCGTAATGCTTTAAGTCAAATTGTATGCATACCTGATGTCCAGGTGCCGTTGAACGATGGTGCAGTAAACACACCGTTAATAATGTCTTCTAATTCAATTAACGCCGGCTCGTCCGGCGGCAACGTTGGTGGTTCCGGTGGTGCTTCTGTCGTTGTCGTTGTCGTCGTTGTAGTTGTGGTTGTCGTTGGCGATGGCGGTATCGGTGATGTCGGCCCTTCTGTTGTCGATTCCAAATCATCGGCTTCTGCATTATTACCTGTCAGCACCACCGCTAATGTCACCACAACAGCTATCACAATGACCATTGCCACTCCACCGATCACGTACGTCAATGTCTTTTTTCTTTTCGTTGCAACCAGTACCTGGGAAAACGGCGCGTAAACTAAGCTGACGCGTTAAAAAAAACACCTATGTGATTGTAAAAAACTAACTCAAGGATCACCGCTTGTAAAGCTTAAAATGAATGTTAAAAACACTACCTTTTTGTTAAACAAGTCCAATTCACAGATGATCGTAACACCAAATAGTGCTATCTCATAAACACCGAGATAAAATCACTTTACGAGGTTTCGTTTATTGCATTGTCTTCATGAAACACGGATCTAAACTCGTCAGTCACTTGTCCGAGCGCACAATGATCTCGCTGATAATCTCGCGGCACTCTGAATGATATATCCATTCTAATATATTTCGTTTTATTTTCTAATTGTACTTGTGACTTAGTTACTCTATTCGTATCTGTTGAGGTTATCAATGCTTGTGTTGGGAGTAACGCTTATGTGGAATTTAATAACTGTGGAGCATTGACATTGGAACCGGATAGACTTGAATCGCGCCATTTTTGTATGTGTTTTTTTAACTTGTCAATTGATTGACTAACTAACACTGATATTTCTGTTTAAAAAAACTTTAGTACCTCGTAGTAAATGGATATTGTACTATATTATAATAATACCGTATGTAACAAGTGTTTTTCGTTATTATAATGTTATGTTTAATAATAATGTCGTTTTTTATTGCTAACATTCCACGTGTATTTCAGAAACCAGTCACATGACTTACATGATAGTTATGTAAGTATTAAACATACAGCGTATCAAAACATACGTATTCATTATATGTACATACATTAGATAAGTTTCAATTGTACATTTGCGACATATGTACTCCGAATATGGTATACCTGGTCGCTGGTGCCCATTTCCATGGTGGAGTTGCTATTATCCTGAGCCATGCTGACGTGGATTTTGTTTTACCTGTTAACAAAACACACAAATTATATTTCAGTAACCATCCCACTGTGTAATAGGAGTTAAGTCCCTGTATTCCCATACACAGGGCAAACAATTCTGAGCCACTACTAGGAATTTTAAGTTGAGAAAATCCAACAGTACTTAGCCCAGAGATTGAACTCAGGACCTCTCGACCAGCAGTCGCCCTTGCTCGACCAATGAGGTCATTAATAAAATAAATATACAAATGTTATACACACAGCATACTTTTATAATTATGTGATTTTGCTTCTAAGACATTTTTGGAAAATCAAAGCTGAAGGACCTACTCAAAATTAGTATGACGTTGTTAAACTGTAAAAAATTTAACTCATTTAAAATCATTTATGTTAATAAATGTAATTTGCTCGTATATTGTGCTAATGTAGAATATAATCGTTTTTGTTAAATTTAGTGGAAAAATTTAACTTATATTTGTACGTCATTTTAGCAGAGTAAGCGATCTTTTGTATTTTTGTTATAAGGTTTTGTTAACCTTACCTCACAAATAAACGTATTTGAACTTCGAATGTGAATCACTGTATAGCTATGACAACCAGTGTCAAGTATTTAGCGTTCCCAGCAAGGAACGAAATGCGTACCTACTCTCGGATTATATGGATCATACATACATTCTTTAGTTGATCACACATAGCGTCTCATTTGTTATATCATTCAAAATGTACAATTATTTCAGAGTAATGAGTACATTTATTATTCACAAGTAGGTACACAAAAATAATAGACACAATACTATTACATAGAAAAGTTATTTATAAAGAAATCTTATCAGATATATCCGCATCATGTACCTCGTTCGACAACTTCTTTAATAGTATTTTAATTCACGTAGGTCACTGTTCATTATGCTCGCACATACACGAATCTCCGTAATTTAATTTACCACCTACTATGAAGTACCTATCGCGTTATATTTTCTATGCTCGGGTATTTCTCTACGTTTGTTTTGCTCTTCGTATTACAACTAAGTTAATTTGATACTCTGGAGAGTTGAGTAACTGTTTGAGCTACTCTAGAACAATAGGGTTTCATTAAAAATCAACGGGTCGATTATGTGATCGCCGCAAATGTTGAGGGATCGCCCTTTTCTTAGTCACACTGCAGCGCAGTTCTATTAAAATAGTATTATAACATTTTTGTTTTTATTCATTTATGTAGGTATATTTTTATGCACATTATACTTTTGTTAATTTATGTATGTGCTGCAGTGGGTCCAAAAAAAGTTTTCTTTTTTGTACTGCGGAAAATGGAAATAAGCAGAAATACGTTAGACGAAATATTCAAATAAAGAACCCTGTAAAGAGAACCGCCAATTGAATGTATCTGTAAGTAGACGTCTACACAGAAGTCATAAAAGGTTTTTCCTTTTCTTTTGGGAAGTCTCAGGTCATTTCCGGCACGGAAGTTAGAGTAATGACGCCACAGGGAACATCGGGAGTGCGCCGGAAATAACATTGTTTTGTAACTTGTACTATTATCAAAGAGATATACCACAGTAACAGTGAAAACTAAACTCTTCAAGGCTTGGGGATTTTCAACAAGGAAAAAATACTTTAACACTAACTTACATGAAATTTATTTACCAATAATATTTTAGCACGAACGTTTGGAGACGTCGCTAGTACCTCATACAGATCGTACAGACTATATTCAGTATGACTATACTAATACTAATTGATATAAGCTGATGATAGATCATTGGAAAGTTATCATTCATTCGGCACAAATTATTACTGACGTGAGGTAAGACGCGGCATGCGTTGCTATTCTAATATATCATTGGATTATGGTCACCTTAATCAGGTGATTTGTTTAGCACCATACTTTGATCACCATTTTTCATGACTATAGGTATGTTAAGAAACGAACGGTATTACCATCAAAACTAAGGACGGAAAGTTAAGAGTTGGTTGCTTTTTGTCTTGTTATTTATGTTTCCTTAATCTTCGCTCCGCATCTTTTAACTACCAATTAGATAGCTTGTCATAGATTATAGCGGCTTTTCGCTTAAATCGCTACATATGTTAATGTCAAAGAATTGTCACTTTGAATATATCGTTCTTATTAGACATACTGTCATATATATATATCACGAGATATGCCCAGTGTGGAGTGCAACTTGGGTTAATAGTTTGAATTTTTTACTAGCATGATCTGTTTTACGTCGATCACTTATTACTTAGTTTATATACCTATTTAAAGTGTAGATGGCAGTTGTAATATTCATTGTAGAATTTGAATATGTGTTATAAAAATGTACAATAGAAATGCCGGTCGTCGATATACATACAAACCTTAACATACATTTCGGGATGATATCTTGATCCCAATCGGTATCGACCTGTAATACGTTAATCTCCAGCCCATAACAAAAATTATTGTCGCACCAACGTTCAATCTTATCTGCTCGCGATATTAATAAAATTTCATGTCGTAAAGCGGCTTACATAAAATTGTACAATTTAAATAGGTATGTAGTCCATTTTATCTCAGCTGTGCGATTAGTCACGTAAATATCCAATTGCGGTATTGAACAAAAGTACCGTATCTATCAATTAGAGTATTTTTTTTTCGAGTTTCATTCCGCGACTAAGGGAGGCTTGGAACATACTTTACCTGTACCCTCGGATGTGTTTACGACACCCGGTTGTGGTTCAATGAGATCTAGCGGCTGTAAATATCTATAATATACGAGAACCTTCACAGTAATGTCCCAAAGAAGTGACTACAACGGCAACTGACGAAACATAAAAAGTGTTTTTGGTTTGAGTTTGATAAGCCTATATTTTAAAGCTGAAGAAGTGAATTATGTCTACATATGAGCCGTGAACATTAATCTCTGACTCTCACAATTTTTTTGATTTGTAAAATTAAATAATTGCAGTAAGTGAAATAGGCCTGGGCGGACCTCTCCACGATGGCTCAAGAAAGGCGCGAATAACACGCGACGAATGGCGGAGAACTGTAAAGCGAGCCACTGACCTTACACTTATTTTATTAGAGAAGGCTCGTCTCCAACGTGGAATAATAAAAGAGTTGATAATGATGATGCAAGCGAACAAATTAATCTGATTCAATGCTAAATTAGATCTGCGGAGGATCGAGTGTTGTGGCACATCTTGGGAGAGACCTATGTCCAGCAATGGAATGGAAGAGGCTGACGTGATCATGATGAATGCGTTAAATTCACTGTATTAACAAATAATCCGTTCAGGCACGAAATTTCGGCAATTTGAAACAAACACCATTTGCAAAATTGATACAATATTAATCGCTAATCAAAGCGAATATAAAGATGAATCGTTGAGTCCGATCCATCTGAACCAAATTTCAATAATATTGTGTTGACACAGTATTAGTAAAGGAGTTGAAACATGCACAGAATGTACAAGTATATGTATATCTCAGTAAAACAAATACCTATTTACGTAGGGTACTTAAGTAAAAAATTATAAAATGTCATAAATACCTATATTATGTTTAAAATTATTATTATTATATATGTCATCAAAGTAGGCATGTATAGAGAACCTTAAATTCACCGAATAATAATAAAATATCTGATACATTGATGCCATAATAATTATTATTTTTCATTACAAAATTTCTAGCGAGGCTTATGATTTGCTTTGAAATAGTATTTATTTTCATAACAACTATAAATGTAGAATTTAAAAAAATACTTCCGTTGTAATATTCCTTAACGTAATATGTAGTATACACTTACCACGTTAAAAATAAATAAAAACACAACGGCCAACGGCCGAGCTCCAGCCACACTAATTTCGGTACAATTCATATAATATTAAGATACGGTTATCTTTATAAATGATAATAAATTAAATAATTCATAATCTGATCAATTGAAGGCAAACGATAACATACAAACGGTAATCCACATAGAAATGTTGATAACAACCGTAACAAAATAACATTTTCTGTAAAAAAAATTATTTAAATTTTCGTTTTTGTTGCTAAGCACAAGTAATCATTAAAAAAATATAAATTAAAAAGGTATCCATAAATCCTACTTCGTAGTTTACGTTTGGACCAGTTGGCGTTCTGTTTTTATATTTGTCTTGTACTCTGTCACTGTCATATATATAAAAATACATGCAAAATGTAGAAAAGACGTTTTCGTTAAAATAAACGAAGTCTCTCAGAAATCTTACTCAATCTTACTGAATCCCTATAGATTATGGGCTCAGAAAGCGCAATACATACGGATTTTCTGAATTTACTGAATCCCGTTAGTTACGTTATACCTGGCGAGTGTTTTAATAACAAGTTTGAATTACTTAATTGAATTCTTAATAAAATATTTAAAAATACTTTATCTGTATATTAATGAGTTCAAAAGAATTTCTCTCAGCAACTCACCACCTACAAGTTCATCATGGCAACTGTTTGTCACTCAATTATTAATTAGCTTAAAATAATATCTTATAATCGTAATAAATAAATAAATGATTCGTATATTCATTGGGGTACTACTGGGTTTAACTAACTTGAAACTTCTAGTAGTATCTCGGCGCCTGGGTTTGTGCCCGATGTATGGCAATACGCTTACTCCCTATTCCAGGGCTAGGTCATAAGACTACCCGCCCGCACGCACATGCACGCACACATTTAACCGCACGCACTCGCACGCACATGTGCACACAGAGACACGAATTTCGCCGAATTTAATTATATTAAACATAGTACTTCAGTTTTCATTGCAAGTGACAGTGTACTTATAAGTATATATGTATGAAATAAATAATCTTTAAACTGAAGTAGACCGTTATTGATGTGAACAAAGTAGGTACTTATACACGATATGCGTATAAGTCCCATGTGCTAATACATTTTACACATGCACATTTTTTCATACTGATATCAAGTAGGTATATACACGCAAACACACATGCATATGTACATGCTTAAATTACTCTGTTACCTCACGCTCCTATCCTCACGACGACTGTGACCGGAATTATAAATCGATGTTTTGGTAGTACGCAACCGCTTGAATACTTTCTAGTTAGAAAGTTAGCGTTTTGATCCATTACATAAGACATCCAAATTTGCGCTAAATATTTTCAAGAAGTTGATTTATTGCAAAGCTTAATAAACGATACTGAATATTGCTTGCGACTTAATATGAAATAATAATTGGCATCGCATAAAAAAACCTTTTCGAAATTAATTTATTTGCTAGTAAAGAGTTATAATCTTTCTCTTAATAGCATAGTATGATCATAATCATTGACCTTTTAGATCATAGACTTGAAGTTATTTTCATGTGCATAAATAACTCTAACGCTTACAATTATGACGTGTGTAAGATATATTCCCAACAATTTGTATAACAAATAATTGTATTCTCAATAAATAAATGTTGATATTTATCGTTATCACCAACATTTATCAACTGCCTATATAATTCCCAGCCAATTTGTATTCGATGTAATTGCATGTACGTAGATTTGGTTGCAATTTTACGAGCGGCAGTGAGTATGACGTCATCCTTACTGTGTAGGTACGGATCTTACCTTTACAGCCTACACTGTACACTGCCTTGCAAAAGTCATCTACTACTCTCTGTAACGTCCATGTCTTAGTTAAATTGTGTGTATTTTTAGTATTATTGTCACTTTCATTATCTGTCCTATAAGTAGTTTACCTTTCGTGAGTATTTATACAGATTATTGACTTATGTACGGCTTAAATCCAGTTAGGTTTTCCGGGATAGCCTCTGTGCGACCTTCGTGAGCCGGCTGCGATAGGTGCGAGCTCATAAAGACGGATCTCGGGTAGGTCGGAAACTAGTCAGATTATCAAGAAAAACGTAGGTGAGTTAAACCAGTACCTAATTAAATATTGTCCCATAAGGTTATCATTTTGTGTGTGTATCATAATTCACATAAAGTATGTATATTCTCAATCTAGAATAAAATTTTAAAAGTCGGCCTAAAATCCGAAATAAAACTATTTTATAAATTTTATGGGTGTATTGGTATTTAACCAAAATTAAATCAGACGTTTTTAAAAGTTTTTCTTTTTAAAAGGGTTGAATCGATTTTTACAAGACCTTTATGACAGATAAGGGATTTGATATGAATTTAAAGGCATGAAAAAATTAAAAAATGATCACATAAGTTATTGAACAAACATAACATCACGTCTGCAATCTCCGAAAGGATAAGCAGATAAGTGTAGTACGTCTCTCCAGTTACATTTACGTACAACTATGGAATAGGAGGTGAGGCTATTGCCATACACCGGGCACCGATCCAGACTTCGAGCCACTACTACAAATGGTTACTAGAAAATCTAAGTTAGACAAATCCAATAGTGCTCATCCCGAGAATCGTACCCATCACCTCTCAGTCAGCAGTTACACATACAGCCACTCGATAAACGAGGCAGGCAAAAACATATTACACTTAAAAACTCATAAATGGAATACACTATCGGTGTATTTTTAACATTTTCAGATTCAAAATTCCCAAGCTGTTCAAATAAACGTGCTCGCGAATAAAATTATTTCGTGGATATAATACAAATTTGTGAACTTGCTCCATAATAATTTATTCCCGGGCTAACATCAAATAACAAGATCGTTTTTTAAGGAAATTATTAAAAATATTTACATTGGGAAACAATGAAAAACAATTATGTTTCGTAATCGAAAACGCCATGCGTAAATTGCTTTGAATTTAAACCATGAACGGAAAATTGTCGGTGCCTCCCTTTTGGAGTATCCATACCGTGATGGTAGTTATTAATAATAATAATATATACCCTCGGCACCTCGACACCCAACCACATACTAAGCTACCGACATATAATACATAACTACATAGATGGTACTTTTTATTTTTTTAACACCCACATATAGAACTAATACTTTTGTTTATCAAACATATAATTGTCCCAGCTGGGGGCATCGATATGCAACCCCCGGCTTAACAGTCAGAATCATTCACTACTAAAGTAATACACCTGTCAAGGTATATTAGACACCTTTTTTTGTTATAAACATATGAATCTATTGCTACTGTAATTCGTTCACAACATGATTCTAACATTACTTTTTAAACAATAAATAAAATGAGTCAAACATCACTGTTTATCTGGTTAGATATTATCTCTTTGTGATCTTTCTTATTGAATCTGTCACGATAACATTGTCAGATAATACCCACCAATACAGGAGCCGCGATGTAAGAAATACAGATAACTTAATTTATAGTATTTCTAATGTCGCCCTTAACTTTAACTGCAGGAATAAATAGATTTGAACATAAAAAGCATTTTCAAAATTTTTCACGATATTACAAAAAAATAACTATAATAGCCAAACAATAAACGGCGAACGGTGAGCTGTTAAAATTTCTCAGTTATCTGAAAATTTAATTTTAAATGGGGAAAAGTGTACTATAGATAATAATCATTTTTATAACAATGTTACTCGAAATTCTAAATGACTAAAACTTGTACCTTCGCAGTGCATAGACTGTTATCACATCATATTAGGTACAGCCACAAATCTCGTTATCGTAGATTATTTCTCAAATAGCAAACCCTTAACAAGGCTTACTGTTAAACCTTTTAGAACATAAATAATACATATTTCCGGTGCGCGTTCAGGCACCTGCACTCTCAGACCAGACATTAATAAATAAGCCATATATACATACGTGAGCGCCATATACATGTAGGTATCTAATGCTATAAGCTGAGCCATTAAAGAAACAAATTTAAAATAGCGACTTGTACTTGAGTCGACGAAGATTAGAGTCAGCAAGAACGTTTATTAATATTTTTTCTCTTATGTCATATTAAAGTTACATAGTACAATTTTATGTAGTAGGTATATGTGTATTGCAGGAATTAGACAAAAAATATATATGAAAGTGTACATTATGTACCAGTCACAAAACTACCGAAAAGGAAACTATGGACTTATTTAAACCCTAATAAGGATAGGCTAAGTGAAAATGTTTTTAATTCCTTCAGTTCTTCAGTGAGAAGCATGAACTCAACTTCTTCATGAAGAAGCCTCAACTTCCAAGATTTCTTCGTCCCAATCATCGAAATCGCCCTATGTTTCTACATTATTCGAATAGCTCCCGTTCCTTTCATAACAATGAACAAATATGTATAATAACATAAAGTTTTAAAAATATTTATTTGACAGAGCACGCAATACTTGTACGAGTACAGATAGCAATGGTGTGTAAGTGCTGTCATATTAATATAGATAAGTATTTAATGGTTCGATTGTATGAACTACGAGTAGCATTTACTCGTCTATGCTAGCATTTTTCCTTTTCCACACTCAGCTAGATTGAAATGAATATTTCAATTGATTCGAACGAAAACTTCTAAATTTCCAACTGGAAGGATCTTAAAAATTTCATTCGACATTCTATACTCATACGTCTTCGAAGTAATTCATTCCAACTTTAATTAACAGGAACATCTCGCCACTGAATCAATGAGCCGAAGAGTGAATTAGGAACACACGAATGCCCCACTCTATAATATTATATTTGAACATATTAGTTACGGCCACGTGGATTCCGTCACGCAGTATCGTACAATAGAAGAAGTTACTCCAAACAGGCCTCTATCCGTGCGATGAAAGCAAACTTAATTCGCTCAAGGCAAATAGGTCGTTATTCCTCATTACCATCATTATGTGAATGTCACATACAAATTTTACGTCTGGACATTTTATGAAAAAACTTTTTCCAAAAAAGTTTTATCAATGACTGCTTTAATAGTTGTTCTTTACACATATTTAATTATAACTATTTAGCGTTAACCATATAAAATTACAAGCAACCGTTCAGTAAAATTTTGGCTACGTGAAGCAAGTTCGGCCCAGATGTTTTAGCGCTAGTCAAAGATTTTCACAAGGGTTTCCGTTCCTTAGACGCCGGCTTAAGAAATCGGCACCATTTGTAATCGCTTGATAGCAATCCCTGAATCCGTGGAAGCCCTTCAGAGCGATTTATTAAACTTCCGACAGATGACTTCGTAGTAAATCTATGTCTCCGTTAATCCGCAATAGAGTGGAATGGTGATAAAGTAAGCTCCAATACCTTTATGGAGGCTATGAATATTCATACGTTTGCAAAAATTAACAGGGTATCTTTGAAGAATAATCTTACATTTTCTCCAAACAATATACTGAGATGCTGTATTCTTTATGAACAAATTTATTTGCTTAATTAGTTTATTAAAGTCCAAGTCATTTTAGCGGGTAATTTGCGGGTATCTTGAGGTTTGTGCTCAAATAAAAAAAAAGCGATACGAATTTGGAAAAAGTCGCAAAGTGAGTGCAAAGTAAATAAATACCAAATATAATAAAAATAAATACCAAAAATGTAGGCCAAACATAATGCAGTTATATGCCAATAAACATTAATAACCCATTCCTATACAAGGTTTTTACACTCTTCATAATATTTCCCGGACGTATTATATTAAATGTGTAATTATTATAATATATCACCACCGCGCCAGATCCCTTAGGTACGGGTTAGGCAGAACGCATATGTACGTACGTACATATTTACATATAATCCATTTTATCAGCATGTTAGCTAGGTATGTCACAAACGACCTAAGCCTATGAAGTTACTGCAACCTAAAAATACGAGTCCCATCCAATCAGTCTATTGCTATTCAATTTTAGGCTATAAACCTTGACGTTTAAATTGAATTTGGCGTGCGGTTATTTGGAAGTTGTTTTATAAACTTTGTCATGCTCCCGTCTAATTGCCAACTCATTGCGTGGTGAGAAACGCAGACCGAGTTGCTAAATAGATGACGTCAGATAGACGTGTAAGAGACCAGATAGTGGCAACCGGATTAGAAAAGATAGTAGCAACCGAATACACTGCAATTAAATAAGTTTTACAGTAAACAAAATACGACTGCCTCGTTCGTGTCGATTGGGTGTAAATGCGACTGCCCATTAGGTCCTTTATTCGATCCCCAGGTCGGGTATTACGGAGTTTTTTTAACTTGTAATTTTTAATAGTAGCTCGTAGTCTGGACATGTGTCCAGTGTATGGCAAGGGGCTCACCACCTATTTCCATTATGGAATGTATAAAGTAACTGGAGAAACATGACGAGACTAGCCTCCTTTCTCTACCTCTTCGGGGAGATGCAGGCGTGATGTTATGTTACGCCAAATAATAGCATATCACAGAATTTGAATTTACTCTCACTAAAGCTGAACAAACAAATCACAAGAAGCCAGTAGGTATTTTAAATGTGTTTAATTACATAAGACTTATCTACTAATAAGACTACAGATATATATGTATATCTAGTAATAAGACACGCGAACGCAAAACTTTCATGAAGGTTTCCTACCTTTCAACACTTGGTTAAATACTAAATATTGATTTGTAAACGATTGAAGTACTTTCTACATACAGACCACTGGAAATATAGATTAATTCCAACATTCGTTTCTATAGCAGTATTGTTAAAGAGGTTCCCCTTACAAATCTCCCCTGTGGAATGTATAAAGAGGAATGTAATCGATTAGAATATCTTTGTCACCATTTCTTCTTCCTTTGTTAGATTCTTCCTTTGTTAGACACTGTTCTCCTCTCATAATAAGTAGATTTTAAGCCATAGTCTACCATACTAAAGTCGTACATTCAAGGAAGTAGTTTCAGACATTTTTAATCTTCAAAATAGAACGTAACTTTAATATAATAAAAATACGTAGCAAAATATACAATAAAATCAGAGAATGAAATCAAACCACTAGTCTATCAGTTCTCGTGCCGTTCGAATGTACTTCCACATAACTAGTTCAATCATCTTTTTTCCCGAGTAAAAATTGCGTTACGTACACATTTATGTATAATATATTATATGTATTCGACATATAAGCGTCCTTAGTTAGTCTTTAAGTTAGTAGAAATATGATCATCGAGTGTCGAAATATTGGTTCATTTTTAATAACCAATACTACTGTTATTACTATCTACCCTGTATACGAGTTAAATACAAGCTGTTACTTATTGGACAGAATTGTGTAGTGGGCAAACAAAATAGCATTACGTAATGTTATTTCTAAGACTATTACAACACGTTTGCTACATGTAACAAATTATATAGGCCATGACGACTAAATAACATATAATTTTCATTTAAGCCGATTGTAGTCAAATGCGGTTGCAAATTGCGAGCGATATGTAAAGTAAAGCAACGTTACACGCAGCTGGCACTCGGCTAGCTGACGGTTAGTTTTCACAAACATTTTCCATACTTCTAAGGGCGGTATGGCAGTTAGGTCTGGTTGTTATCTCAATATTAAATAGCGAAATTTCGACATGTGAACATTATAAATCTTTCGGATAATAGGCTAGCTAATGAGTTGTTGATATTCACGGAGATAACCGTCAGTCCACATTGGTGCTGTGTGGTAAGTATGCCCCAGGCCTGTCGCAGTTGCGTGAACAACCCGTGTGTATCAGGGAGACGTAAACAAAATTGTACACAAAATGTCAGTAACCCCTAAATATTTGTCACTCAAACATGTACCTACATATGTATATCATAGAGTGTTGTGCGTGCAATGAAGTATTTTTGTATTGTATTGTATTGTATTGTATAAACTACTTGTATGTGATAAGAAAAACCGTATTTGTCTGTTCAATAATAATTCATAAATACTGATAGCATAACTTGAAACAAAACATTTATGGTCTATGTATAATGTATGTATATAATAAAAATTTGATTTACGAATTCTTAAAAAAATTACCACAAGAAGGTACAGGCTTGATTTGTGAAACAAAGCCCCTTGGGATAAAATATGTACATAATTCTATGCAGTAACTTTTTGTGGACGCTCTCCTGAATTTCACCATCCGAATCCGTCCACTCCTAAAAGCGAAGCTAGGATCTTACAAATTATTACATAACAATTTGTACACATATTTTAGCACTCAGAGCGGGGTATATACCTTATATTTGATTTAAAATTTAAGTTATATTCTCGAATAGTACAAAGCTCTTATTTTATCTGGATATGACTACGCTGGCGACGCTTCGACTCTTCTCTTATATAAAATATTCATAAACACCTACTCCTTACTATGCAAGTTACGTGAAGACTAATGATTTCTTAAACAATTTTAAGTTTTTAGGTAAATGTATCATGTTCTGAGGGTGTTTTGTTCATTTCAAACTGCTAACGCTCAGACCAGACGCAACATGGGAAAGCACTTATAGCTGAACATACATATTTTATTCAATAACTAATAATTTGACGGGTTCATAATGTAACCGAAATTCCTATCCCACAAATACGAGTAAGTAAACTATACACAGTAATCAATGCCTATACAGGAAATTTATTCACGAACGTATATAACAGAATTAGCTCTCCTAGATACACCAATAACCAACTGCGCACATGTTTGTTGTATATCCACTCTATATTCAAACACTAGAGTCGCAACTACCTTTAAATGAAATCAAGTTACAGAGACAAACTGATTACGAGCAAAAGAGAAATTCTGGGCACAAAGGGCGACTAAGGAGAACACATAATCTAATACAAAATTGATATAGATGCGACGAGTTGTCTCTTCGAGGATTATTTCATTTATAGAAATTCGACTGTTTCTTATCCGTGCAGATATCTGAAGTGGCTCGCAAACGGTAATTGAAGGAGTACGAGAGTCTATCTCCTACTTAATGTCCCATCCTCCCGACGCACTCTTTGCGCGTTTTCGTCTTTTAGTTA
Source organism: Parelbella macleannani (assembly GCA_018245755.1). NCBI lineage: Eukaryota > Metazoa > Arthropoda > Insecta > Lepidoptera > Hesperiidae > Parelbella > Parelbella macleannani. The sequence continues at coordinate 273 of DWEE01000929.1, read as the reverse complement.
CTCCATGCAGGTTTCTCTAAAATTTCCCATCCACAGGATTTCTTTCAATTCACGGTAGTGAATGGAATTCACTTCCGTGTGGGTTTAGAAGCGTTTCTTAGTGCAGTCGAAAGATACTTCCTTACGTAACTTTTTTCATATTTTAATTTGTTACTTTGGCCGGATTTATCCTTTACCTGAATTAATTGATATTTAATATTTTTAAACCGCCCTCTAGATTTGGCTGTCTAACAACATTCAAATACTAGTAAAAAAATAATTTCATACTTCAAT
>DWEE01000928.1:0-14778 GCA_018245755.1 Parelbella macleannani | reverse complement strand
GGTGAGTTTGGCGCAGACTCCTAATATACAAATTAGAATTCCGTCCCCCCATATCCTATCAAAAGATAGCAGACACTGGTATTCTAAATGTATTGACAGCTTACACCTTTATAGACAAAAACCTTACAGGGAACATGTATGTTCTATGATCTTTCAAAACTAATATCAAAATGTACTCATCATTTTCCCAATTCCGTTATTTACATAGCACATGGGATTTAGATGGGAAAATATAAGATGTTATCTACATTGATATAATAATTTGGTGATATTTTACATTTAAATTATGAATACTTAACACAGTCTGCTTTTAGGTTGTATGTAAAAACATGTGCTAACGACAGTTCACAGCTTAGAAAAAACAATATAGACAGATATGTTCCAAGTGTTTTTATTAGACAGGACAAAAATAACATTATCTATCTGAAATAATCTATTGTTAATCTAATTTAAATATGAATAAAACTTGGTGAATAAAATGTTTCAATGGAATAATTTTCTGGTAGGTATAATGAGAATTATTTGCAGCTCATAGATAAAATGACAATGTTAGTAATGTAACATATATTATAATCTATGTCTCATTTCATTGAGGTCAGGCACACTAATAAGCATATTATGACATTGAGATAAGAAGGACATATCAACTTTTATATTTCATACACTTAATATGTTTTTGTAACTAATAATAACAAAATTTATGTATTCTGCAGTCCGAAATACTATAATTTAAAATATGTGTGTATGTAGTATGTACAAATAATTATTAGTGAACGAAAAATATCCCTTGTTGTACATTTATAAATGTTTACAGCACTAATACACATTGTAGTATTGATAAATGTGTATATTATTTTAGTAATAGTGCAATTATCTTTCAGCATCACAGTGTTATCAAGGACACTTTACAAAACATTGTGTTCATTTTTAACCTCGTTATCCTGATATTATATAAAGTTAGGTTATAATAACTATAAGCAGTCAATTGATGCAGTATTCAACATCACCCTCGCAATTTTCACGTTTCGCTCCACTTTGATCTGACATCTTTGGTCTTTGTTGACATCACACAACAAATAAAATACACACCTAAAAATTACATATCCGAAAATCGAATGTTTACGATTCATTTGGGGCTTGGTTTATGCTTGTAGTTATTACGTAAACATAACATTTCCTCGTGAACATTTCTAATTTTTATGTAACTAAACGACAAAAGGCACAATTTCACGCCATAAAGGCTTTACCTCCTTCTCCCCAGCAAAATCGTTGCCTGCCGAGCCACGGTTGGCTGGCTGAGTCTCAGGAGCATTCTCATGGTAAACAGCACCCGAAAGAACACTAATACGCTTTCTATTCTGAAATTTTAGAGGTTTCCCGGGGAACCTGGACCTTCCCATTTTGTTATGCACGTAAACGAAGGGCATTTAGTGCGTTCCCAGCGATCGCGAGGAAACTGGCGCGCATGCTCCGGGCCGCGCGCTCCGCAACGCCATTCCACTCATTTATGCAATGTGTACGACAAATTACGACGCAGTTTCGATCACAAGTACGCCCAAACATAAACACCAATAGCACCCTTCACATTATCCACCAAAACTACCACTTTACACTGTTTTTGCAAAAGACGACATCATCCATCATTTTAATGGTCGGCTGATCGTTAACGCCGTAAGTCGTAACGCTTCCATTCAACGAAGCGTCAGCGATAAAACAAAAGAGAATGTAGTAGTACACTCGAGTAGAACACGCGAAGCGTCGGTAACGATATCAACGTTTTGTTCCATTTGTTAACTCAAACCGAATTATTGAAATGAATCGCCCGTAATTTGACAAAGATGGCTGTACGACGCGCTATAACAATAGCGAACACGAGTGATTAACGAGACGAGGCGCGCGAGGCCGCGGTGTGAACGACACCTGGCTCTCGGAGGCCAGTTATGGATTTTGAACCAATCGCGACGTTAATTCGGACCGGTATGAAAACAAACATGTCCGATGTCGCACGTCGCTACGTCTTGCTCTTGCTCTTTATGGTGCCTATTACATAGACGCTTCACTCACTCTTCACTACTTTATCAATAAAAAATGATATGTTGTTTTGATCAATCTGCGAGATGTCTGACAAATACATTTATTTAAATATTCCTTGGAAAGGTTATCAAAAGCTATCAAAATTTTAATGCTCTTATTAATAAACCATTACCGATATTGCTAAGACGTAAGTAATTTACTTTAACGTTAGGTTTGTAGAAACGTCTACAATATAATTTTTGGTTCGTTCGCTCTTAGAGACGTACAATATCGTTATTCAATTTCGTTAGTACCTTAATGTTATCGGAATACTATAGGTACAGTATTATGTTTACTAAATATCATTAAATCAAAGAAAATATTTGTTTAATATGTAGATGATGTTAATTGATTGACTATTATTATTATTAGCTTCAATTCGATGTAGAATTTTCATAATAGGTAGTTTTTATTCAAAATAATGTTTTAATACATATATGCATACCTAAAAATATTACTGCACTACAATATATAAAAAGTTTTCAAGATTAAAATTAGTTACATTATATTATCAGATAAGTTATATTTTCAGTGTCAGAAGGTTATACAGCAAAACATATTATATTTACATCGTTCTAAACGCGTACAGTACCCGCACCCTACTTACAATGAACCCCTAAACTCGACCGGTCGATCATGCGTAAAGGGCGGAGAAGGGATGCAAAAGGGAAGAGCATCGGTGCTTGAACCCTAAATAGCTACAAGCATCTATACACAATTCGTATATTTTTCTACATTTAAAATAGCGTTCCATTATGTTTTTATTGGTACTGTTAATTTGATACTGACCTCTAGCGTGAGTTATGAGAACAAAAAGTTCCTTGCTGAAACGCTTCCTGAAATACATTGAGTACGGGTGGCATGTCCTCGAACACAGTTCAGTCGGATCGAAACTAAACAATTCACAATTCTGCCGTATTTTCACTTAAACACTACATATTTTCTAATAAATGATTAACTTCTTCACTAATACACTATGTTCCCAACTTGAAAACAACAATTCGTGTATAAATATTATGGTAGGAGTAATATTTACATCACTTTCATTGCGCTGGTGTTCGTGCGTGAAACTGTAGTAGCGAGACTGGCAAAGAGGCGCCGCGCATGCCGCGAGGGACACGGTGTAAATATAAAAATGGACAAACTCCCCTTCTGGGGGCTCACCCAAATGAATCACAGTACTTTACGATACGGTCTCTCATTCGGTAAACATATTTTTTTGAATAGGACAAGCGAACGCGGGGTGTAGTGTTCGTAATCACAGACACACGAATGGCGCGTTTCAAATTTGAGCGGTATCGAATTATGGTACTAACTTCCGTATACCCCTCAACAAAATATTGATCGACGCGACTCCCGCCGTCTGTGGACATTTTTCACTGAGACCGTCTCTCGCAAGGAGGATAATCGCCGTAGAACAACCGCTTACTATCTGTATTGTGCCCAAATGTAAGGTCCTTAGTGAGCAGGTAGTAATTTTTTGTGTTATTTTGGGCTGCAGGATAGAGCGGATAAAAAAATTTGTGACTCATACAAGTCGAAATGTTTGAATTCACGTTATTATTTAATTAATGTAGATGTGGGGACTTGATAAACCTTCGTTTGTGATTCATGCTATAGTGACTTACAAAAGTAATTTAATTTAGTTATAAAATTAAACGGTAAATATTAATACAAACCCTCATTTAATTTTATAATGCCTTTATACATATAACATAGTCATTACGCCTATATTTGGTAAAGCAGTTATAATAGTCGTTTGCTATGCCGATATCATAAAGTTGTAAGGAAACTGCATACGCGTTTATGAAAAAAAAACATACGTACATAATACTCATTGCATCATAGGAGATTTGTTACATATTATGTGATTGGAGGACTTTTTATATTTTTAAATGAATGTTGTGCAGTATCGGCGAGTTAAATATATTGATGTTAATGAAATAATATAAAGCGCTGTTTGTTTTGTGCAACTGTGTACGAAAACCTCGAAGTCCATTTAAACCTTGAAACTACACGAAAACTAAAGTTTCCGAGAACATTTTGACTTAGTATTAAGGTTGACAAATAGAAGGTTTACATTTGTTTGAAAGTTTTATTTTACCATAATAGCGCGATAAACTTGGCAGGAAAGTTCTTTTTAGTTGAAAACAACTTGTACCGATAATGCAAGATACATGAGGAATTTGGAAAAAAAATATCAAAAATAAAATGCGTAACCAACCACTTAATAACATCACATTATGTTAAATGTTTAACGCGAAAATAGCTTAATATTCTCCTGCGAAAATAGTAACAATAGCCTGAATAAATAAATAAATTATTAATTAACGTAACATCACGGCTGTAATCCCCGAAGGGGTAGGCAGAGGAGTGTAGTACACTCCCAAGTTTAACCAGTTACGTTTAAGTCCCATGGTATAGGTGGTGAGCCTATTGCCATACATCGGGCATGATTCCAGACTCCGAGTCACTACTAGAAATTCTAAATTAGAAAAATCCAATAACACCCGACCCGGGATTTGAACCCAGGACCTCTCGATCGGCAGTCGCGCTTGCAACCGCACGACCAACGAGGCAGTCATTTTTACTGTTCAGATTTATGAATTCTATTTCAAGTGTAGCTTTAAAAATATCATATTACTTAATAGACTCAAGTCATACATACACTGTCAAGAAATGATCAATATTTGGAAACCGATCTTAACACCACTCAAAGTCAATAAACCCTTAAATCCTGATGTTGTAAATTAAGACCATGTCTACTTAATTTATATGAATCTATTAAATCATTATTTGATATAATAAATCATTAATCGAACCGTCTGTGTGAATAGTAAGTGAAAGATTCTACTCAGTAGAAGTCTATATTCTACTCACTAATAATAGACATATACGTTTGAAATTGAACGAATAATATTGGATTAAACATTTAATACGAAGAATATACCGAACTACAAAAAACTACAAATATTAGAGTCGAGGTAGATTGAAAGAAAACTTATAACAACGAGAACGTAAAAAGGAACGTATTCCTTTAAAAAACAACAACAATACGTTCCGAAAGAATGTAAAATTACACTTTTTTAGCGCTGCGCGAAACTTCGCGAAGAATGTGTTGTGGAACCTACTTGACACAGTTTGCCGCTACAATGATACTATTACAATAAATACTCTGCACTTTTACAATAGCTTTCGTACTTTTAAAGCGTAAAAATCGTAGCAATAGAAAACCGTTTGTGCGTTAATGCATAGAGAAGAATGTTATTTATATAAAAAACATTTTCGGACAATGTACATGTTTTGGAAGACAACATTTTGGATGTGCCAAAATATATACACGGTTTTCTATTTTAGATTACTTACAACGGAGATTTTTTTGTTTTGTCTTTAAAAAGCATTCAAAACGCACTACAGTTTAACGTATATATGTGAATCTCCGGCGAGCATTTATAAAGAGTCATGAACGTGGCAGAAGCACATTAGGCCTGCAAGGATCCATTCTTACACACCTGCTGTGCCTCTTCCACGATATCTCTAGATATCTAGGGCTGGGAGCTCTTCGCCTACCCCTTAATGGACTTGGCGTGATGATATAACAATAATAATACTTGAATCTTACACACACTATCTCTTCACAATTGTGCTAGTTTATTATCATACCTCCAACAGATTTGTTTGTACCATCGGAAGATCAAGGCACTGTTTAAATCACACACCCAAAACGTTAACAGATACAAGCCCGCGGCCCTTCCCTACCTCAGCGGCTTAATAAAGCCAAGAATTAATCGTCAATGAAAATTTCCGTCGAACCGTGAAATTACAATTTAAACGTCTCCTCTCCATGTGACGTAAATATGAAGGTACACGCGCGACTCTGGTTACTCTGTTATTATTAATCCTTATTTACGTATGTGCGTTGCCGTCACTATCAAAAACCACATAATAATTATTATCCGCCCCGCGAATAGAATTTGTTTAGTATTAAAACGTTTAATAGATCGTTCGGGAACATTAAACGTTGGAAATTAGAAAAAAAGGGGACTACATTTGTTGACATGAGACATTGCTTTAAATATGTCCCTAGTGGAGAGTATGGCACATGTCTATGGGCGTACTAGAACGTGACATACCGCACTATTTTTTATTTTAAGTTGGTGGATGGATTTAAGAAGTGATAGCCTAGTGGTTAAGAATTCAGCCTCCCACTACAGAGGTGCTGGGTTCAAATCCATGGCGAGCATATCTTTACAAAAGTGCGTTTTAAGTCTAAATATAATTTGCTAACGGTGAAGGAAAACATCGTGAGGAAACCTGCACACCTTAGAATTAACAAAAAAAAATATTCCAAGGTGTGTGAAGTCTGCCAACCCACACTTGGCCATCGTGGTAGACTATGGCCTTAACCCTATCAATATTTAGAGGAGACCCATATTCCAACAGTGGAATGACAATTGGGTTGATTTTTATTTATTATCTATTATTTATTGGTGGATATAACATATCGCGCAAGTACATATTTCCCCGAAAAGATAAGCAGAGGAGTCTAGTACTCCTATATTTCGCCTATCCTGTTATATTAGACTATGGCCTTGACCCTCTCAATATGAGAGGAGATCCATATTCCAACAGTGGAATGACAAATGGGTCGATTATATGTTATATTTACATCCAATGAAATAAACGGTATAACGTGAAGATAAATGGCGTCATGGAAGTTACATACTTCACTTAGCTATTCCCACTGAGTACTATTTCTACTTAACAGCGTCGCAGCGTGGGACGATCTAATCCATCCATCCTACTAAATAGACTACAATACTATGATTTGTCTGTACGAGCATTACTGTATGTTTCACTCTTTGACTAACAATACGTATAACTGTCATACAATACTGAACTGCTAGAATTGTAAACTGTAGACGAAGACAGGCGAGAAGCCACAATTCGGCGCACTCGCTGCTACGCGAAGCCCCATCGAACGCCTTCAGCCCACACTGAGTCACACGTATTATCGAACGTAATAGGCTTACGATACAAAACAATAATGCGTCACCTACAGCTTGTACTTACAAATCGTTGACTTCATAATAACTGTATTTGCTTCTCGTCATTTATACCACAGGACGGATAAAAAATTATGAAACGAAATATTATATTAATTTATATGGAAATACCAGGCTCTACAACAAATGTCCCCGGTTATCTTTCAATAGACATGTAAAACCCGACTTATTATATGTAGGTAACGTAATACATTATCGTATTATTTATCTGTACTACCCGGAGATAGCGTTTATAACCGCCCGCCCGGCACGCGGCCGCCTATACAGCGTCGCGCGCCCGCTTCGCGCTGCGAACACTACTACACTTCAGTTCGAATTTCGAATCACACTTCGTCCCGACACCGTAGGCCGCGGTCGCACACGCTTCAACATGGAATGCTTAAATCAACCATTCCATTAATTGTACATCTCGCGGCAATAAAACGCGTTCGTTTTATTACTCGATGCCTTTTATTTTCTTTTTTATTTCGCGTCTCCTAATGCAATTGCAGTCGAGCAATGCGAACAACATTATTTTCTAAGTTGTTTCATTTTGTATTTTATTGGTTTTGTGCGTAAGTGAAAATGGAGGTGCGCAACGATATGGTGAGTTCGATTTTTGAATTGTTTCGTTTTTTTTATTTGTTCCGAATTTGAATTTTCTTATTACAAATTTGTATAAAATATTCATGAATGTCAAATAAGACCTTAAGTAACAAATATGTAAAAATATATCGTTTTCTGCGGTAATATTTTGTTACTCCAACCGTTTGCCACTCATGCGCATTGTGAAGCAATCATGTTCTATTAGATCATTTATAGCGCCACATCTCAACGTTCAATAAAATTCCATAAATAGGTACCGGCTTCAATCGAACATCGTCGTCGGACATAAATTTGGGTCTGTATACTCGCTCGGTGTGTAATGAATTCGACACAATTAAGTATGCGGCCGCAGATCTTCGGCAAATTTTGATTACAAGACAAAATTTACAGGGGTCAGGTGATTTTTTGAATGTGGAGGCATTTATAGTAATACATATAATAAGAGTATTTGCGTTATATTAAAAAAAACTCTTTATAATAGATCAACTTTTGAATGTAAGTGCATATACGCAACATACACTTTGATGGTATGTTAACGTAGTAATCGATTTTAATCCTTCCCGAAATTAGCTTTTACCAGTACTTGAACGGCTCAATTTTTACCCTTATATTGATTAACTAACTTCCATTTGGCTGATAGCTAGTGATAAGATAGTCATATCTTTGATGGGTCCGCTCCCCACCTGCCATTGTACTTTTATACTGTTTCTATATACACTTGAATTTTATAATATAATTTTATTTTCCTTACTTTATAATGCCTTAAATATTCTACTGGGTTATTACAAATGCACAGTTAAATACCATATTATACTACATTTTCGTAGTAAATATTAGAAATTAAATTTAGATTCATTTTATAACCATTGTTTGAATAGTTCGCTATTATTGCAGTGGCAAGCTCCAGCGTTTTGTTTTATAAACAAACTCCATTGTGCAATTTACATCTAAGCGTATGTGGGCAGAGCTCGCAAGAATACAACTTTCAGTTATTCATTCGATTTATGACGCAACCTGTTTGTAATATTACTTTTATATAACACTGACTGTACTAATATCGGATTGCCTTGCTGATCACACACAATATGAACTGAAATTACAAAGATACGAGGAGAAAGACAATAGATGTCATACAAAAAATACAGTGATCTTTATTGTCAGAGGTCGTATTTTTTACGAGTCCATCTTCTCGAGGGTCTTTGAAATTTGTGATCTTATTAGTTTTCAGTCACGAAAATTAAAAGGTTAGTTAAGATATACACCAAAACTCGAATATTTGAAATGTTTAACCACTAAAATGTAAAATAATTTGAAGGCTAATAAGCAAAAATTTAAATAACTGATTATTTTCATCTATGGATTAAATATTTGACTAAAACTACATAATGCTTTCACTAGTAATTTAAAATCCTAAATAAAAGAGAAGAATCTATCATAATCGAATAATAATAGACAAGTTCTATAGCCAGCATAGTAAATAGTGCTGCTGTACAAGTGTATTGTACAAGAGCGAACGAAGAATGTCTTGGACAATTAAGAACACAGTCGGAGCTAACTGGCCAATTATCTGTAGTGGTTCAAAACTATGCTTCCTGTTAGGAAAGTTACTGCCGCTCCCGTGTTACACTGTCATCCGATATTAGAGATATCACTTCGGAGACGTGAACAGTATGTGAATGGAGGAAAATGGACGAAGAAATTACGCGGGAATCAGGATTGAGTATCAAATGTCTATTATTCCTCGTGTTTCTCATGTATAGAACGAAATATATCTACGAAAAATTTCGTTATTTCTTGGGATTCACCTTAAACCGTGCTTTGTTTTGTTAATTTAAGCGATATTTTCGACGAAGAGAGCAAACGAGCAAGAGCAGTCAAAACACTCTTGGTCATAGACAACGAACTTTGAATTTGGAATAGGACTGAAGTTACATTTACTATAATTTGTTAATAAAACTGGTAGTAATAATTAATAGTAGTTTTAAATAACTACAGAAATTGAATATTTATTTGTAGTTAATATGTTAGTATCAGTCCAATATGTAATCGGTCACAGATGCGTACTATTATTCCTTAGAACAGAAATGGTCGCATTTTGCACAAAGTGGATTAACAACCACAGCCTTCAGACTGGAACGCAAATTGTTTTTGTAACATTTTCTCCACGGTACTAGTCGGTATACTGGAGAAACTTACAAGTTCACACTTTACAAGTTTATATAATACACTACTTCTTAACGCCGTCCGCTCACAGGTAATTGATTAATAGTTGCCAATTTTTATGAGTGTTCTGTACCTTAAATTGCAAGCCAGTCTGTTCCGATATCAAAAAACTGCAGGTTATAACATTTAATCATCCGCGTCTCAACTTACCTTTTAGACCGAAATAGTGAAATATACTATGGATTCGTCTTCTATTCTAGGTATTTAACCAACTACTATCACTGGGGTACAAAGTTGAGGGTATAAATATTTTAACCAAATCTTAGTTCGTGTATATATCACATTCTGCTAAGATTTCATTACAATATTGTAAAGTGATGTACTCAGAATGTACCTCTGTATATAATCTCTGTTCCTTAGAAAGTCTTTTTGCTCATTTCTGCTACGTTTTCTTTCCTTGAAGAACACTTCAATCATATATGTATACCATAATCTCTCATAATCTCTCTCCCAGATCTACTAATAAACTTTCCCTTCTTGCTCCTGTTGATTTCTGTTCTTTTCATAATAAGTTCTTCATTCCTGTCGCTCGCTTTCGTAATTTTCTTCCTGTTAGTAAACGCCGGGCTCAGTTTTCAAGAGTCTTAATATTTTGGTAAACAGTCGTTTTTTGCGTATCCTTTCATCCTACGTCTGCTTTCATTATATGTACAAGTATATGTATATAAATACATTTCGTTGTATTTCGTTTTGTGTATTCTGCACTTTGGTCCTTATTACTAGATTTTGCTTTTTCTTACCGAAGTTTGTCTGGAAAAGATGGCTTCTCAAGTCATAATAAGGTCACTTTTTCTATACAAAATATTCACAAATTTAGATGTACATTTTAATCCCACTCCTGCAAATGTAAATGACCTGTTTAAATTACTAAAACTACAGTGTCGCGATATAAATCATCTGCACTTTTTACCCACGTGCAAAAAGTATTATATTTTAATATTTTTACGCACGTTCACGCCTCTATCAAGAATACTGATGAAGAGAACTTAAAAGTCTAGAACATTCACTGACTCGCTCCGAGAACTTATAGTGGCTATTATCTTGATTTATTAACTAGCTACTAAGTACCTACCTGGAAGTTTACATAGTACTATAATATTTTACATGGTAATAAATTTTAGAACAATTTAGAATTATTTTAAAATGGTTTGGATTCTCATAAATTCAACATTTTACCGTCTTTGTCGTTCTACCGACGTTCTGGCCGAAAATAACAAAAAATTATACAGTATTCTTTATACCTCTTTATACGTAAATCGAATTGGGTGAGAATTTGTGTTTATAAACAACCGGGCAAATAGAAGAATTCTTCAGCACGGACTTCGTCCGCGCGTGACACTACCATTGCACATTTGGTTATAACAGAGCAGCCATTATTCATACATTTTCAACGTATCCCCGTCACATTCATCACGCGACCGTCCCAGACACCACGCAATTTCAGTTCACTAATGCAATTCAATTTTTAAATACATTTTTTGAATGCTTAACAATTTTGCTTAAAACGTCCGGATACTTATGTCAAAATAGTGGTCAAAATCAAGTTTACACACTCTATAAAAAAAACTACGGAAAAACAAATCGATGTAAAGCCTCAGAGCCTTCAATCACAACATTCATTTATAGACAGATAAGATACAAAATCCGCAAGACTAGATGTATTTACATGAATAATCTTCCGCGACGTATAAAAAGACGTAAGAAGGTGAGTGTCGCTGCCGTAGCGAGAACACGATCCTAGCACAAATTGATTGAGAGCGACATTTGATATAAAATTGTGTTGTGATTGATGCGAGCCCGCCTCGAACGGGCTCCGCTAAGTGCTCAGTCGTAGTGTCGCGCTCATACATATCATGTAACTGTACATCATACCATATAACTAGGAGCAGCCGTGCCCGCTAAGCGCTTCGCAGCACAAACATTCTGTACCTACTAAAAATTATTATTTCTATATTAGTAATGACCATATAACATCACGCCGGTATTACCTCAACGGGATAGGCAGAGAAGTTCTGTTCTCGTCATATACGCACCCCGGTTTCGAAGTCTTCTGACCGCCCAATCAACCAGTAGGTACCTGTTTTATTTGGGTAAGGTAGATGAGTTTTGGATTCCCTCAGCATCTTAATCCATTAACATCCGCATTGTGTGTCTGTTTTGTCATTATCTTGTTAAGAACCTTTATAGTAATTTGCATGTTGGAGCAGTTAAGTGAAATTTTGTATAAAATATAAAATAAATTTTGTAAAAATAATATGTGAATCGGATCTCACGAGCGACCAACCTTCAGTGTTCTTACCCACGTCACCTACTCTATTTTAAGAACAAAAAAGATTACACTCCAAATATGGAGTAGCTATTTTAAGCTTCTGATATATATTGTGTTCCAAGTCGGTACGAAGGATGTTTATTTATATTTTGTCTCATAATAAAACATCTATTTTGGGTCCGAGAGTGCCGAGTAGTAGCTGAAAGATTAGGTACATGGAGGACTTTAAACTTTTGGTTGCAAAATGTTGTTGTGGTTTTTTAATAATTGTAGCGATAATGTAAATGTCGAAGTATATTATGTTTAGCCTCAAACAATAGCTCACTAAACTCCAGCCAAACATCTGTCAGTAGAGAATCACACTTGTTCAGTATACACACAGGCACACATACCTATCATCAGCTTATGCTATTTCATTCTCCAAGAAACTAACAAATTAACTTTGAAATTTACTCAACTTGTCAAACGACCTGACGAAGATAGAACTTATTTTTTTTCGCGTCCGATCGAGATAGACTAAACTTTTCAACAAATTGCTCCTAAGGAATTTTTAATTTTCTTCATAATTGCACCGGATCCTTCCTAATTTCATCCCTATTTTAAGGCGTAATACATTTTAAATATCCTCTGACCTCGTTCTTCGCAAAACAAAACGATAACACGTGTTTTGTTAATCAAAACAGAATTAGCATATTATATCCCCCTATTCCATAAAATACATAATATATATAACATAGGAAATGAAAAGTGGGATTAATACACTATTCTGCCAAACCTTACAGAAAAATATAGGCATGATGTTATATGTTATGGTAAAGTATGTAAATAGCGCGTACGTTATTGCGTTATTCATATAATCATAGAAATTACATTACAGCAACATTTGGAAGCGTAGGTAATAGTTAAATCCGCAATAAATACATGTGACAGTAGGTGGCTTGCAGCTGATCCATCCATCACACTCTGGATTCATAACAGGCGCTCCCTGCAAATGTAACGTCGGCGTTTGTAACAGATGCGTTGACACACATATATACACATATCACGCGTTTTGCGTCACAGTGCACACACATTATACTGTTAAATATTTCTGAGTAGTGTAATGATCAGAAAACAAAAGCGTTACAAGCATCAGACGATATGTTCCAATGGATATTATAAAAAAAATTAGACGAACTTAGACGTTTTAGAAGAGTATCCAAGATGTTGCCAACAAAATTGTCGCTGCATACTCGTGTAAAAATAGTAGGAATTTTAAAATTTCGCCATAACATGTCGGATACGATCTTCGTGAGGGGTATGGGCCGATATTCGCCGCAAGCATTATGCGAGACACCCCGTAAACACATACTTTAAGTGCCACGCCCCGCCAAGGGTAAACGATGACGTGATTCGAAGGCGATATATCGCCGTACAGGGTAATATTGTGTCGCGACGCGAACTGATAGCTGGGGCCTTTTAGCAAAAAAATAAGGTCACGCGTTTACACGAGAGCAAAGGCTTTAAGTGACAGATACTAGATAAATGTTTTTGCAGCGGCGATAAGATGGGCAGAGCGCATAAAGGAGACGGGGGGAAAAAGTTCGTGAAAAAATTATGACGAGAATGAGATTCATGCATAAATGTGAATATTGATGTTCAGCGACACGGACGTAATTATCGCTGGTATCGGCGAAGTTGTGAATTCTGGGGCATCCCCATTTCATTATGCAGGAGTGTAGCGGACGTACGACGCTCGCCAAACTTAGATTGAAGGCGGCGACGCGAGCGCGTGCTTAAACTCTATCTCTGTTCACTTAGACGAAGATTTATAGTAACTTTGTGTGTGTACTGAATTCATTTACACGTATCACAGCGCGCAACTTGCTCTCTTATTAAACAACACTTCCTTAATAAACTATCTAACATTGCCATATTAAATTTCAAATCGACGTTCATTATAAGAGCGTTTCCGACAACTTTATTCCACTATACCGACAGGTTGCCTAAAAATATTATTACGTGTACAAAAACTGACATTTTATAATTCATCATTACATACATGTAAATATTTTATCGGATCGGATGGATGGTTAAACTGTACGCTGTCCTTGTAACAAATGTCTATTTTATGTTTTTAAATTGGAATAAAACTCCGAAGCCTTATCGTTGTAAGCGGAAGGGCGCTCGTGGGCGGCTTCCGTTGCCGGCGCGTGCGCATGTCCGTCGATACCCAACACTCACCGCACAATATCATGTTCCTGTCACGCGATACAGTTTTACAATATTACTTGGAGTCCACTATATCTGACTGGGAAAACAAATACACGTTCTCATTAAGATACGCTTGTTGTCTAGAATAACATGTTTCTATCAGTGTGTGCAATATGTGCACACAAACATATCTTCCCTTGCGTATACTCGTATGTAAGTTCGCTTCAATTCTCTTGTTCATATTAAAGTTACTTAGTGATGGTTGAAACTCAATTAACTTTATAAAGCACAGTGTTTCACTTATCAACCTTAATGCACTTTTAATTAAGAACATATATTAAAATATTATTTATTAAGCACGTCACTTTC
>DWEE01000927.1:0-14787 GCA_018245755.1 Parelbella macleannani | reverse complement strand
CACGCTTTTATTATGATTGATTGTTTGATCTTCGACTACTGTCATACTGAACTCTTTGTCTTTAAAATTATTTTCTACTTTTTAGTTTGATTAGCAATAAAAGCGTGTTTTTTAGTTTTTTTAAACTATTATTTATTTAATAAATATTAACTAATGATTAGGTTTATTATTGTTTCTCATATATACATAATTTTTCGATGATCAAACGACTACAAGAGGTTAAATGGATAGTTACATACCAATATAACATTAACGATAAACTTTCACTAAGTTATCAACTCTCTCTTACCTTAAACTTGTAAAGTGTCATCTGAAACTCTATCATTGTGTTACACACAACTATGACAATCATTTCGCACCGTCTAGAAATCGATAGAGCCTTAGCACTAAACCAATTACAAATTTGACTCGAACCGTTGTTAATTCAAACGCTGAAACATTTGTGAAATTCGATATCCTGACATTCCTAATCTGATTTCATATAATTGACATTTGAGGTGTAATGTAATTCTATTCGATGTATGTATGTATCTCATTGTTGGTATGTACACGTTACGATGTGTTTGTAATTTGTTCTATTTATACATTAAATGGACTATAATTATTAGCGCAATCCAATTTTATCATATACAATTTATAATTATACATCGATATTTTATTGTGTGGAATCTTAATTGTGACGGTTATGTAGTAGCTATGCACTCAAAGTATGCTTAAGTATGCGTCCTTCGGCTATAGATTGATAACATTAGCATTTTGGATTGTATTCACGTGTTTTCTCGAATGTTCTGTGAACTCTAAACATGTGCAATGAACCACGTGAGCGCAATACAAAGGAATCGAAGATTGAAATGGTCGATTAAAGCATTAACGATACGTGAAAGAAATTATGACTTTATTTCCATTGTGTTTTAAATATTGCTACAATAATATTCGTTGTAGGCTTATCGTTAAATTTAAAAAACGTAAACGAAGCAAATATTAATACTTAAATTTTAAACAGTATTATAGATTTTTACAGAAATCTTTCGGAAGTTTAAATCATCATCATCATTATCATAAGCCCTCTCCTGGCCACAGCTGAACATAAACCTTTTCAATGACACGCCACTGAGCTCGATTTTCAGCTCTTCGTATCTTCAAAGGTTCAATCAATTGATGCAAATACTGTTCTATTTCAATACTTAATTATACTTCGCCCACCATACAGTCAAATACTGGCTGATAGGAGACAAAGAAGTTACCGATACCAACGTGCACGTATGAAGAGTTAATATAAAAAATCAACAGCTGATCTGTAGCGACACAGTTAGTACTCGGTGTTCCCTGGTTCATCTGAAATTCATATAGAATAATAATAATAATAATACATAATGCATAATTTATAGGACATTCTTCTATTGTTTCTGATCTGATTGAAAGCATAGTACGCCACGGAGCTCAGTCAAATTTTACTGTTGTTTTAAATTCAAATGTTTTGAACAACGTACGCACATCGAAAGAGCGGACGCGGCTGCGCGCGCGCACCGAATATTAACACCAGGCGTTGAGGTGGTGGTACACTGGGCACAGCACGTGAAAGTTGGTTCAAGGGTTAATTGATTTTCCTTTTTCTATATACCACAGTCTAGAATTCAACCATAGTCTGGCTTAACGTAAAGCAACCATGTGGTCTATCATTTAGCAAGCGTGTCTAGTTAACAGCTGTTCGCTTTTACTGCATACCATCATCTCCTATAAAACAATTGGTGAAACGTGGGGAAGTGTACTACCTCCTCTGCCCACCCTTTCCGGCCAATATAGGTGTGATGTTATATTACCCTGTTATCCTGTTCATATCACTGTTCATTGAAATAATACATGTATAGATAAATGTACCCTTAATTTGTATCAAAAAGAATTATGTGTTCAAAAAAAAATTTATATAAATGTAATATTTTTAAGTGACATTTAATTTCAATACATTAACAAATTCGTTTTTCTGTTTCAGGTATGTATTTAATAAAGACTAGGTATGCTAACGCAAAGGCAAGTCATTTAGTATTACGTACAACTGTGTATGTGAATTTTAAAAGTATTTACCGAGTTTCTATTTTATCAATCAATTGGCATTAAAATGAACAATAAGACAACGTGAGTATCATCGTAAATATCATAGTGCGTAAGCAGAGAATCCCGAATCTCAAACTTTGGAATTAAAATGTGTTAAATATATAAATGTACGAGTACATCATCCGCTACACATTTCCAGTCTCAAGATATTTTTTTTTAATATAACTCTAGATGTCTCAGTATGTTACGTCGCCGTAGATCAATAACCTCCGAAGGGCGACACATATTCGTGTCATGAACGCTACCTTAGCTAGAGACTCATTGTTTTCTCCATCGGGCCATAATGACTCGGTTTACATATAAACAGACGCCGCGCCTCCGGTTTTGTATGAACATAATATTTCTTTGTTACCTCTGGCGTAGTTCGGTAACGACTTACAGACACTAGGCACGAGTTTTGTGCTTAAAATTAGAAAGATAGAAGGAAAGGAAGGAGAAAGGAAGAAAGACGGAAAGCTTTATTCTTTACTTAAACTTACTTAAACGTAACATTACGCCTGTAATCCCCGAATGGGTAGGCAGAGAAATTTAGTACACTCCCACGGTTTACCAGTTTTGTTTACGTGCCAAGGAATAGATTGTGAGCCTATTGCCATACACCGGGCACAAATCCAGACTCCGAGTGACACTCGACCCATACATACCATACATCATCATACCTTATCCCGTATCATCATACCCGTCTTACCATACATGCAGATTTTTCCTATACTTTTGCCTCAATGTTACCATTACTCATTACCAACAACGAGCATTAGTTCTAGAAAATCAAATGAATGAATGAACGAAAGTAACGAATGCAGTTTTTAAACCAATTATATTCGATCTGTTGAGTACAACGCACGTAGAAATAACTGTATATAAAAATACTTTTTTTGTCTAATCAGCCTAGCTTATATTTCATTCATCTCATTCATAGACGCGATCCGTCTCCAACAATGATACACAATAATTTTGTGCCAACGATGATACGAGTATGACATTGTAATGACGATCATGCAGTAAAATAAGTATGTTTTCTTGCAATAATTACATATCGTATTATTAACTGACAATATTATAACAGAACAGCGATCGCTAATACGCAGTAACTCAGACACGTGACCGTCACGTGCGCGCCGCGGTTGACCGCACCGGGCTGAGTATCACTGACAAAAGTACTGACACGTCCAAAATGCATATATATTGTCTACAACTATTTTTTTGTATGATTCTCTTGCCTCATAACTACGTATTTCTTACTCGCGTAAGTCTGTCTTCGAGCTCAGCGGCGTCCTATCGGAGAGGCCTGTATCCAGCGGTGGACGGAAATAGGCTGATAATGATGATGATCATGATTATTTACGTCAGTGTATTACGGATGGGGAAACAGAAACAGCGTTTACATTCAATGTGAAGGTACGAGTAGGTAAGTGTCACATAACAAGGAGTGCTTTCATTTGAAATAAACTCATTGTCAGATACGCTTCGATTTATAGACTGGAGGGAAAAATTCATGTTCCTTCGCGGCCTTTTTATCGCGTTTGATACAATTCTGCCTTTAGACTGCCTCATTGGTCGAATTGTTACAAGCCCGACTGCCGACCGTGTAGTCCTGGGTTCAAATCTCGTATCGGGTACTATTGGATTTTTCTAATTTAGAATTTCTAGTAATGACCGGACTCTGGATCTGTGCCCGGTGTATGGCAATAGACTCACCACCTATTCCATGGGACGTAAACGTAAATGGTGAAACATCGGAGTGTACTATACTCCTCTGCCTACCCCTTCGGGGATTACAGGCGTAATGTTACGATTTTCTTGATACATCTCTGAATTTTGAAACAAAAGTATATTACATTTAAACGTTTCCAAATCAACTTATATATAAATAACAATACCACATTAGCAATAACAAATATCACACTATTAAATATCTTTCATTTCTCTTCCATATAAAATGTAATTAAGTTAAAATTCTAAGCAGCGATATACATATATTTGTATCTAGTAAGGTAAGCAGACAGTGGCGCGTCAGCTCACGTGTGAGACGCGCCGCGAGAAATTCACGCCCGCGAATCGGCAAATCTAAATCGTTTGTAGGGTTGTCATCTTCGACACATAGCAGTTAAATTAAAAAAAAAACCGCAGGCAAATTTCCTGGTTCATACTTGTTGATAGACAGTTATGTGACTTAGTTGACTTAATGTCTTTTGACCTATAGTGGGGCTAGGGGCGTCCACAGTAGTCCAGTGCTCCATCGCGAACGTTCGATAATGATGTAATTGAGATATTTTTCAATAAACATCAACAAGAAAGAATTAAACAAAGCGAGTTACAATTACGTCAACAATAAAGCTGTAATAATGTTAAAATGTTTAAGCAATAAATATACGAGTACGTCGCAAATGATAGCGAAAATCATTTTCAACTTAAAACTAAAACGTGGATGTGACATTAATATCATTCAGTTTACGATTCCCCGATATGTCCTCTAGCCATAATCAGTGGACACAATGTGTTGACTTAACGGGAATACTGCCGCAAAATGTGTCATATTGTCACTGCATTGTCATAAAGGTCTTATAGACTGTAACACAAGAAATGACACACTACTTGGGAATGTCATAAGTAATTTTTGTATTATACGCCGAACATTGCATATAGAAATTACAAGAACGTTTCTTTCTAAAGATCCAGCAGCCAGCTCTATAGCTATGAAATGAATATAAATAACATTGAAATTACCTTTATAATAAATTATATTATTTAATGATGTTACTATTGAATTGAATGCGCGAGTTATGTAATAAAGATATTCCTATAACTAACTGTCTTATTCGTATTTAGCTATTAGACAGCCGGCTATCTTGCACGCAAAATTAAAAGTAGTCTGTCATCGAATATTCATTTTATTGGTAGATAGTATTGTAACTAAATATCATTAGGGCCAACAATGATAGAATTTTACTTAGAGCAGTATATTCAACTACTTACTTTCCTCCCATGTAGCCTTAAAAGCGGAATTTTACATGTTATTTGCAACCTTAACAGTTTGTCCTAATAAACGACTTAAAGATTAATTTACGTAGTTGCGATTTCAGTTATTGTTTTATTGATTAACTTTGACCTTTAAGTTATGTAATTAACTTTAAGATATAACTTGTTTATAATTTAATATGCTAACAATTAATGAGTAATATCTGAAATATATTATATTAACCACCATAAAACGTAAATAATATTGCTCATAAAGGCAGTTATATACGGAATTACGAGACGGTTATTAAATTAATTGTTGTTCTGTACAACCTCGTTAAGCCAGATTTAATAAAGTAATTTTAGCCGTTTATGTAAAATGTTCTATACTAAGATGTGTACGAATGCATCTATCTATAAAATATATATTTAAATAACCATAAAATACTCTGTGTATGCCATCATCATTATCAACGTGTCTCACTCCACTGCTTGACATAGGCCTCCCCGAATTAGCACCATCGCACTATGTATGTTATTGTATTTATTTTGTAATACTTATATTAATGTGGTTGAAATAAAAATATCTAAAAGCAGGTGACAACCCTGCTCGTATGTTAAGCGGAGCGCACACTCGAGACCCGAGGGTGGAAACATTTGATTTAATTGCTTATTCATTGGTCTTAGCGATCTTACATCCATTGTTCCAGTACAGATGTTTGATTTTAACTCGTATTTATTCGTGTATAATGAATGGCACTCGAATTACGTAGAACTGATTTATCACTTACATTCTTATGTTTACTCAACGTAACAGATGTAATAGATGTGTTGCAGATTTAGTCGTTTGCTTGTGGTAATCCTGTACACTCTAATCGAATGTTTAATTACAGAAGTCTGTGAGATAAGACTTATTGGAGGTATATCTAAGATGATAATTAACCAATATGAATATAAATAATTACCTCTCAGACCAACGCATAATAATATGTTTTACGATGAAAAGTAGATGATAATAATCAACCAATCTGATGAAAAGTAGATGATACAATGTTGGTTTTACCCGATAGCCTATCAGTAATGGTGTTTTAGGTACAAATTGATTAATCAAGATATACTCGACCACTTAGTCTTTGCCATTGCTGGAACCATATTTTTATTCTTGCCATACCATATTTTTATATCCCTCGTGACGCATTTTGGTTAATTAACTAACATAATTAGTTATTATATTAAGCAGTGGTAGCCTAGTGGTTAAGAATTCAGCCTCTCATTCCCGGGGTCCTGGGTTCAAATCCATGGCGCGCACCTCTTTATAAAAGTGCGTGTTAACTTTAAATATCACTTGCTAAACGGTGAAGGAAAACATCGTGAGGAAACCTGCACACCTCAGAATTTATAAAAAAAAAAAAAAATATTTTCTGAGGTATGTGAAGTCTGCCAACCCGCACTTGGCCAGCGTGGCAGACTGTGGCCTTAACCCTCTCAATATGAGAGGAGACCCATATTCCAACAGTGGAATGACAAATGGGTCGATTATTGTTATTACAGACTTCACGTAGGTACATACTTGTCCTGTGTATATTTAGCACTCTCTTCACACACGCGCGCTGGTTTCGGAGTTTTGTGGCTCCCCCATCAGTGAATATCTAATATTTTGTCGCGATGGGTATGTACTGGTCTGTCTCAGCACCTGTCTGTTGAACGGTCGCTGAGTGGACCTAAGAATGTTCGCCAATATCTTTGTCTCACAGCAGACTGTGTAAATCGTTTCTTTGACACCTAACTGTGTGACGCAAGATTATGGGTTGACGTTCAAGTTTATCTTCAAGAGTAATATAAGTAAGTATCAATTATAGCATGAACGGCATCTTAACTCTGCACTGGAATTTAATGTGACCATGAAACAGGCAGATAGTGTGTGTGGGTGTATGAAACGGGAAATAAAATAAAAAAAGACGGCCGTTTCGAGCGCATCTGTGAATGACTTCTTGCGAGTGGAATGTTAGATGTATGACGTCGCATTCGCTGAGATATACGAGCGCAAAGGGTTAAAGGCATTTGCAGGCACACGTGGCGGCTTCGAAGGTGGTAATAGCTGTTGAAATGAAGTAAGTGTAAATGTCATCAATATAGTGTATTAATAAATAATAACGAATGTATGGTTATATTAGCGTAATACAGTTTTTTTTATTCACTATCAAGTTGTTCAGGCCTAACATTAAATATGATCTTACTTTCTGATATTACACGTATGTATGTTTAGGTGTTGTCCATTACGGGTTTCCTTTGTCGGGTCACCCGTTGGAGGCTAGTTGGTAGAAATGATACGACTCTTCAGAAGGTTACGGATGGAATATATTTGCAGGTAAAATGCGCCGGTATTTAAACGAAACTCGCTTTATTGTCTTGTTGTGCGCTGTTACATATATATTATATTATTATACGGGCTTTATTTTATGTTTCCAGATGGTATCGAACCCTCTCTCATCCACATGGTCGGCCACAGCCTCGGCGCGCATATATCTGGGTTTGCGGGCAAAAAGTTCCATCAGCTAACCGGCAGGAAGATCGGCCGGATATCAGGGCTGGACCCCGCGGGACCGTGCTTCAGCAACGTGGAGGCGTCGTTGAGACTCTACGAGACGGACGCAGACTACGTCGATGTCATACACACCGACGGCGGGGTGTACGGGATTAGATCTCCCGTTGGCAAGTATATTTTGGAATTAAAAAGGGAATAGGTAACATTTTAATTTTCAGTTGTGCAAGTATATCTCGTTTCCTTGCCCATTATATCTTTTTCGTTTTTTTAAATGGTTTATGACGCCATATATTTACGTTTGATCTCATGGTATATTTATAAACCACGCATATTTCATAGACAATGACAGGGAGTAGATAACCCGTTTCAATGTGAGACCACATCCGTGTCCACCAGTCAAACGATAAAGGGGTTGATGGTGATGAAGCAAGTATAAAGATACCATTATAATCATCAGTCCATTTTTTTGTCGACAATCCCCGCTCTGAGCACCCGGGTTGAGAATTAATATATCGTTTTCCTTTTCCTTTAACCGACTGTTAATTCCCAGGTCACGCAGACTACTATCCCAACAGCGGCTCCCTGCAGCCCAACTGTCTGTTCCAGACCTGCTCCCACTCTCGCGCCTGGCTGCTATTCGCGGAAACCATCTTATTCCCACAAAACTTTCCCGCCATACGCTGCGCTGACTGGGCGTCCTTTCAGGACGACAAATGTGGGGATGAGATAAGGTCAGTTTTATCCACAGATGAATAAAGCCTCATTTGAATCAACTGGACTCATGTGATTCTGTACGGTTAGGTTTGCGCGCTTGTTTTTACGTGAGTTGCCATCTGAGCTATCCCGGAGCACTACGACTTGGAGCTTAAAAAAGTCGCAAAGAAATCTCTTTTTCAAAGCCACCAGGATATTTGTCACTCCTCAGGTGTTGCTAATGTTCATAGACGATGGTCACTACTTACTATCAGGAGACCCGTTTGTCGGTTTTCCATGATGAATATAAAATAATGTAACATGCTAAAAACTGGTTGGTTTCTGGTATTTTAAAAATATGAAACTAATCGAGCAAGGTTTTATTATCGAATGAATTTAATTAATGTAATAGCATATGGCAAGGAATTCGCACGGAGCACTCCAGATAAGGTCACATATTATAATACGTAGAATCTGTCAACCCGCACTTAGCCAGTGTCTATGGTCTCGAGAAATGTGTGAAAATGGACAAATGTTGGATATTCTTATATATGTTAGATATTCGTACATTTCCACTTCTATTTCTATGTATGTAGGTACTTATGTATATGTCCGCTTACTATTACAAAATCCGTTTGGGTTCGCTCAGAGGGTCGTGAATGGAAACGTCACGAGATATTGTAATTATGAACAGGATATGGTTTATTTACATTAAAATCAATAAAACTCTCCCGTTCAACGTCCTTTGTCCTTCCAGCTACATGGGCTACGCGTCAAAGGCCGGCACCAGGGGTCTGTTCTACTTGCAGACCGCTGACAGATATCCCTACGGTTTGGGGCTTCAAGGGATAAAGTACAGGGACGACAGCGGGCTGATAAGGGGCTTACACCAAAACGTCACCAAGACCAGCAGAGCTTTAGTAGATAGTTTATCGCCAGTCAATCTCAAAAACGCAGAAAGTTTCGTTAAAACAGGGTTATTTGGCAGGTTTTGAACCTCAATTGCTGGGCTCTGTCGTTTCTCTCCAAGCTCCGTTCATGTACAAATAAAATATAGAATAATATTGAAATATGCTTGAAGCCAAACTAGTTTAAATACAAATACATGTAAAGATATGACTGTATTATTTCGATTTGACAATACCTGATAGGACTCTGGAGTCATTAAATCTAAGCTAAGACCTTACTTTCGTTTTGTGATGTAGTGTGGTCTTTTACGGTCGATACAGTCAATGAATAGAGCTGTACACTGCGGCTTTCTAGACCTCATGCCACGTGTGAATTATTTTTCAAAACATTACCAGTGTAGTCAATATTGTAATGTAATAAAGCTCAAATTACTTATGTATTTAACAGAAGTCTCTCTTACTAACAACCGAGATTGTAGTCAAATCCCAACCTCGGGTTATAAACAAAAAAAATTGTATATTTTATTTATATTTATGATGCTCTCTGCTTACCCAGTAAGGTACCTGATGTAATGATATAACGACAAGTGTACATTTGTTAGTGATTTTGTAAAATATATTTTGTTTTCATCCCATTACTGTGCTATCAATTTCGGCCACGTTAACCCACGATCGGGTTCACTCGGCTATTGTCGGAACTCTTCGGCTCACTTCTAATGTTCCAATTTTGAGCAAACACAAAGGTGAGCCAAGAGAATTTTCTCTATTAACAAGACGTTAATTGGCAATATAAATAGTTTTCTATGTTGTTTATGACTCATATACTTAATGTGTTATGACGATTTCAGAATAAGATAACAATAGAATAAATGTATACGGATACATTTGTATCGAAATAAAAGTGACATTTTAAAACAAAGCATCTTTATTTTAATTCTCGTTACTTCATTATTTCCTCTCGTTAAATATAAAATAATGCGGAGCTGGGACTCTTACAAAAATAAACATCTTTAATAAATATAAACACAGGCGTTCAGCACGCTTGACGCAGCCAACGCGAAGAGATTGACCAACGTGGAGTCGATTCACGTGGACTCACACCGTCTCTTGCCTCAAACGTACCTTACAATCAGCTCTTGATGTTGTCGCAAATGAATTTCGTCACGAAACATGATTAAATGCATTGAAATAAATCATAAGTACACTATTAAGAGCATTTTTGTGACCATATTGATGAGATTTTCTTAATTTCTATTTCCAACGAGACCGACATTACATTCGTGATGATGTACTTATACATCGGCTCGGGTTTTTTTTAAAGTCTATGTATTTTCATGGCTACCACAACATAGAACGCCGCGTTAATGATGGAAACCGTTAGTCATTTGCGACACGCCCAAGAGCACAACACAATAAAAATATTCTCAATAAAATGTCAAATTGATAAAAAAAGATCAATAATAATAATAATAATAAAATTATTAATAAAGAAACGCCACGGCTCCCCCGATTCACAATCAGGCGTCCACAACGTGCCGTACATAAACTTATTCTAATACAAAAAGACTCAATAGAACACTAGGGTGTAAGAAGAACGTTATCATAGTCACGTAATAATCATTAAAAATATGAATAATAGTAATACATTGGCTATTTGACAATATACTGAGAAAAACAATTGTTGGAATAACTTGCATGTTTCAATAGCTCGTCGAACGAATAGAGTAAAAAAAAAACTTTGCTTATCTGTTAAACCGTTGGTACTAACATATTTTATAGAGCGGGGCCATCAAGCGTCCATAGACAATCGCTGTCAAACAAAACAATCCACAGCGCGCCATTATCAAATCAAAGTTCGTGACGTCATTACGTCATAGTCACATGACACATCACTTTCCCGCCAATAATATACGTTATCGATAAGCCCAATAAAATCGTTATTAAATCTTTCATTGTCAAATAGTCAATTACGGTATCGATAGAAATGAATACGCGAAACGAGTGTGTGTCATTTATAAAAAAAGGAGTCTGAGAGAGCTGAATTATGCAAATATAAATCTCTACTAAACACTAGAGTACGTAATACGAAGAGAGATTAGTTAATTTTATACGAAAGAACAACAAATATGTCACAACTTAACAACTGTGTGACATGTATTTGAAGTTCCTTTCGATGATTCAACGTCATCGAATCTTTTTCTATCTGAATCGAAAAAGACTTACGCTAAAAATCTTTAAGGAATCTCATAATAGCTTTTGTTTCCTGCTATACAAATACATCAATGTGACGTCATCACGCAGGTGTCAAGTCGTCGCGTGCGGATTGTATTTATAAACGAACCACGCATATAAAAATTGGATAAATAACTATAATATGTTTATTAAATTCAATTTCAATAAGAAATACGTATGTGTCTATCCGTTTAAGGCTACAACATATATATGTATATATTTATACACACGGTAGTGTTTTCATACATTTGACATTTTAACTTTGGTCCTATTTAAACATGATACTATGATATACATATATTGGACTCGGCTCTCTCAGACCTGGGACGATATATTATTATTATTTGTAAAGAAAACAAAGACTATTTACGTTAAATACACGAATAATCTACACACATTGAATATATAATACATACCTTAGGCACAGTTTTACATATAATTGTTGTATATAAGCCTCTAGATATATACGTGTATGGGGGATAAAAACTCGTGATCTTCTAATTACTTTTGGCCCTGGGTGGGTGGGGGGAGGGGGGGGCGTACCCCTCGTACTTCCTCTGAGTGTGAGCAGACGGCGCAATCTATGACCGATTCGCAGACAGCGATATTTCCTTGAGTACGTTGAGCGCCCTCCGAGACGATGGAAACCTTATTATTCAAATAATACCCCCCACCCCTTCCCCCCTCCGCAATAAATAGGTGTAATATTTGTGAAAACCGTACTCTCGCAACACAGCAACAACGAAACCGAGCGTTTATCACCCATAAACGTATCGCTCCAAAGAGAACCGACAATCTTAAGCATTACATGTTGCAAGTAAGAGTAGAGTTGGAATGTCCGCTGTATTGTTGATATAAAAGTACTTTAATGTAAGATAGAATGCGTTCGATGTCACGCTGCTGCAGCGGCCGCGGATAAGATTTTTATATCAAACCAACAAGTAACATACGAGGGCGTTGTAAAGCGACTCCAGCGCCCCTAGCGGCACCGTACTGAACTCATATGGTGACGTCACCTTTGCAATTAAACTTGTCTCATCCATAATTATCGTTACAATGTAAACGACAATTTCTAGGTTTTCATACAATCCTTTATTCATATAAAAATCCTATCCCATTCAACGTGCGCAAGTGAACGAAGAATGAATAATGACATAAAAATGCTCATCTGGCCTTAATATCCTAAACATCGACCGTGCAAGCCTTTTTCAGCCAGCAATGGGGCAACCGTTTCAGTGATACAAAAAAAAACAACAACATTACCATAAACGAAATACATTTTTTTTATCTGTGGCACGTAAATTGCAGTCCGTACTTATTGATGACACACATTGCTCTTTATAAAATTGCATTAGAAAAAGACGTTTTTCTTTTTATCGACTACCCCATTTGCACAAGCGTTCATATAACCGCTTAGAACGAAAGCCCTCGACGTCCGAGCGTTACACGAATTATCATATTAATAAAAAACACGGTACTAACACCCCCGATACTGACGAACGTAACACTACCCCCTAAATAGTAGCACCTGAATGGTGAGTTATATAAAAAAAAATCGTCACAGCAACACCTCGTAAATATTTCACTTTTTAAAAACATACATCTTTTCATATCTGTATAGCACTCGACCGAACGTCCGTATGAAACGCGATGGACGCGAAATTTGAAATGTTTGAAAGTGATACGATCAAAGCGACTCCATTTTTGAATTTGGAATAACGAATTGCACACCGCGGCGGTGAGCGCTTGTTCCCGCCGAAACCGACCTGTCAAATGACAGGCGCCATCTTGTATTGCGATAATTGTGATATTATATTCAGACGATCTAGTCGAGTACGTTTTTTTTCTTTAATAATATTCATTTCTTAGTCCCGCACTACATTGTCGTGATTTCGTAAAAACACAGATAATAGAGAGAAAGAGAGACAGAGAAAATATTTAAAATTTTTAATCTAAATAACGGTGGTCTTACTCGTGTGACATGCTTTAAAGCTATATCTTAAACAGATTTTTTTTTAAATATGAAAACTTCAAAATACCCTTTAAAGTCACGAACACTTCGATTATTTTTATTTTTATTTTACTCATTTTTTTACTATGGCAACATTCATCTCACAAAAAGCCCGTCACAGTGAATGCCTTAGCCTAACGCTTAACTAAACAAAAAAAAATAAAAATAATTAAAAGAAAATGCTGCAAAACTTACGGATATTTTTTACATACAATAATTGCATTATTTTCACGTCAACAAAACAATGTCAAGAGTGCGTTTTGACGTCACAACATCAATATTGACATAATATATAGTCTCAATCAACGATCATAATTGTATCGATATAAATGTTTATATTAAAATAACATTACACATAAATATTCGCAGCGTTCTCGTTTACAACTAGCGACGTACGTAACACCATATACATACAATAATTATCCTTCTATACATACACGCGATCGACCGCCATCTTGTGCGTAGAAACACCTAGAAAACATTTTGAGACACAACTCTCGCTTGCACGACTCAAGCGAGAGCGTGCTCAACACTATGACGAGAATCGATTGAGATATCGATACTAGATAACAATGTTAAATCGAGAACTCAAAATCGGACCAGCGCTACGCTCAGTATAAAATCGTACGACACGTAACATAAGATCAAAAATTAGGCTGCGCGAGAACTAAAGTCAAATTGGGCTGCGCACAACTGAGTTACACGTAACTATATTTAAGCCTTTATGTCAATGTTGCCAGAATTATAACGCAATAATTTAATAGTAGCATCAGCGATACAATAACGTTATCTCACATGGATAGGCAGCATGGAGCGAACGTGGTCTAGTTGCAATAAAGAGTTTACTTGTTTTGTCGTGTTGTATGGTCGCGGGTGTTGCCACTGTTGTCAACAGAATACAAGATGGCGGCCACTGCTCAGTGCGCGGCACATGTTAAGGCTGTGTGCTCTGTTGTTGGATTTCGATCTTCTCCACCGTCATGTCGGGGTTCATTGCCGTTGCCTCCTGCGAATGCGAGAGACGATATTATATAGATATATTATAGCATTCACATAGATAATTAAAGAGGAAATTTATGAACTCCCTGTTGGAACATTTAGGACTTTATTTAGCACTGCTTGTGTGTGGGGGGGGGACATATATGTGTTCGTTTACTACAGAAAGTGGAGACAGAGGGAGAGAGAGAGAGGGAGAGAGAGCGGGGGAGAGAGAAGGAGGGGGAGGGCGGGGGGGGGCGAGAGAGGGGGTGGGGGGGGAGTGGGAGGGGGTGGTGGGTGCGGGATGGGGGCGGGGGCGGGTGGGGGGGTGGCGGCTGGGGTCAGGGAGT
>DWEE01000926.1:0-14789 GCA_018245755.1 Parelbella macleannani | reverse complement strand
GTTAAGCAAAGAAGTTTAGTACACTCCCACGTTTCACCAGTTACGCTTAATTCCCAATGGAATCGGTGGTGAGCCTATTGCCATACACCAGGCACTTATCCAGACTCCGAGTCACTACTAGAAGTTCCAAATTAGAATAATCCAATAGTACCCGACCCGGGATTTAAACCCAGGAGCTCTTGATCGGTTGTCGCACTTGCAACCACTCGACCAACGAGGCAGTCACAGTCACATACAATACATTTAGTATACAGATATACATACTCTCACCATAAAATGAAAGACTGTGCTATGGCAACAGGCCAGCTAGTAACACAACACATTCAGACTTTTACATACACATTTATAAAGATAATTTTTTCCACCAAAATCAGTATTTCCATGTTGTAAAATATTCGACAATGTGAAATTCTCATTATCAAGGTGACTAACTTGCAATATGACCAATTAGCTAAGCTCATAATTTGATGAATGACTAATGAGCAAAGTGTTTCAACTCATTTCATACACCACAGTTGCAAACCTAATATCATAAGCAATTTTTTTTTAATATAACTGAAATGAAAAGGCTGAGATAAAATGTATGCAAAGCAAAAATTATAATCCAGACAAGAATATTTTCATATTTAAGACATCAATATTTGTCTTGTGTGGGAAACAGTGGTTCAGCACTGATGGTCACTAGTCATTTAGTACACCTAATTATATTGGATCTATTAACTAACTATGTTTCATACCAGCATGCAAATATCCAATATGATGGACATATATAAAAAAATTAACAATTGTTTCGTCATGAACAGTACACCCCGACAATGATTTTGAGCATTCAGGTATGACACCAGTTTTGTTTTTAAATAGCTTCCATATATTTGTCTATTTTCATAGTGTTCCATCTATTATTATTTGAACACTTGTAAACGAAGCTCATAGACTTTTTTGTCTTGTTATCATATTTTCAATACAGTGTGTGAGTACAACACAAAACATTTCCACATTATCACTAGAGTATTGGACACTGTTTCAAACACAGTAACAATAATCACATAGCATTTGATCATATACTTAAACCATGCTTTTGAACTGTATATCAATTGTAAATCTATAAAATTAACTGACAAACAAGAGAATGGACCACACAGACATATTAAAATATTGATGAATAAATTTGTTTTAAAAAACATTTACATATTACACTCAGAGACATACACTGAATTATATTTGTAGTCAGATTATATCAATATCTGGCAAATCAACAAACTAATCTGCGATAATTTTTGTATAAAAGTGTTAAAATGTATAATGAGCATACCTTGAAGTGGTGTGTCTTGACCTGGAGGTGCTCCGTCTTTGTGCTTATGCTTCTTATGTTTGCTTTTATGCCTTTTGGGTGGCGTAGCGCTCACATAACGGTACTGCTCTGGTAAGGGACCTGGATGAAGTCTGAATCCTGCCAGCTGTGCACTGGTCAGAGGCAACAATTCTTTACCACCAATAGGTCTCTTAGCTATTACTGAACCTAATGTGCTGTTGTCCTCTTGCCCTGGGCCGTCCACAATGCCAGGTAGATTTGGTAAAAAGGATGACAATGACTCTTTCAGTTTTTTTCCATTAAATTTACTATAAGAGTGTTCCAGTCCGTAATATGCCATCAAATTAGTAGCTCCCGTGAGATCACATTCTCCTATGATGAAGAAAACATATGAAATATTTCGTTCACACCATCAATATTTAAAAAAATATATATACGTAAATAAATAAAAAACATTTTCTTATTTATCATTCTTGCAACTGGAATAGAATTAAATTATTGTATAGCTATTACCTGGTGGTTCTTTCATCAAATAGAAAGGTCCACTATGTACTATTGCAGGGTTTTTGCCAAGAGAGATGGTAGTTTTGAGAGTTCCAGACGAATCCTGGCGAGAGACGACTGGCGACCTCGCTCCTCGAGGCGAGGACTTTGGTGAATATGGTTCTACTTTTCTAAACTGATCAGACATCATTTTGCATAGGCATTGTCTACTAAAACGGCCTTGAAAAAGAAAACTAAAATTATTAAAGAAAGTAATAGAAAATAAAACTGCCTTCCTTTGGCGAAGACGAAGTCGACTCTGATCACAGATTGCAAATATTATATGTAACTGTATTTATGGTGTTGAAAGTGACACAGATTATTTACAAACGGGAAAATGTTAAAAGTATAACTTTGTAATTAAATACTTTTATTCTATGCAATACGCAAAACTTGTGTCTGGTCTTACTGTAAATATGAAGAAGAATTATGAATATTAAATAGGTACATTGGTTGTTATTAAATATTAAGAAAATTATAAATATGACCATCACTAGTGACAACAGAAAATTCGTTATGAAAATTGTAACTATCACAAGCTATTATAAATTGGCAAGATACTTAATTTATCAATTATAGAAACTAATATATTGTATAAAGAGAGTAAAAATTGTAACAGGTTCAGTTAAAATTTAACTTTACCGTTGTCTATGTCGATAACCACGTGTTTCTGATTATGTGGTACAACACTGGTATTAAAAAAGTAAGCAAAAAAAAGTTAAAATTTGTCTATAGCAAATGAATTAGCTTCTCGTAACGCGCTGCGATTTTCGATAGGGTGTTTGGAAATAAACACCTTGAGGAGCCCAAGTGTATTTAGAAGTGCATTCGTGAATTTTTTTTAAACTAAGAAATGTTTATTCAAAGTCATAAATGTGGTACAAAAGTGGTGCAACGCATCTGATATCATCAATCCTCGCTGTGCGAAGTGACGCCATTTTACGGGAATGACCAGCCCGTGGCTGCCTCCCATTAGGCCCGATGTAAGGAGCGCTCTACCCAAACGGATGCATGGAAACGAATCTTTACTGTTGTACTCGTACTGGACGTACGATTTTAGAGGTACAGTCAATATCATACATTGTTGTTATCGTAATTCGAATCACAGTTTCGATTTCTTCTTGTTTGAATGTCTTTTGTTTCTCGGCAGTCAAACTAACCACGTGTTTTCCATTACAGAAAACTATGGAAGATGGTAATCCAGCCATTACAAAGGATGATAATATTGCATCTGGCTCTGTGGCGAATCTGTATGGTGATCGGCCCGCGAAGTTAACTGCGAACGGGCACGATTTAGCGGGCGAGCCGTCCAGTCCCTCTGATAGCGCGCTTGAGCAGCAACGGCCTGGCAGCGACGCGGCCGACGATAAGTGCCGGAAGCGCATAAATCCGTTACGTATCCACCTTGGCAAACGGCCGTTCGTTGACAATTCTCTCACATATAACAGTGCGTGTAAAAAGAAAAAACCTTATAAACCCAGTGAACCCAGTGCTTCTAAAAGTCCAGCCCCAAGAGTGCCTAAGCTTATTCCTAAACAAGTTGAACACAACCAATTTCACAATGCTTCATCACATGTTGATAATGAACAAGACAAGCCAGTCCCCAAGCTTGTGCCTAAAAGCCAATTACAACAATTTAAAAAGGGTAAAACTGAAAAAGGAGCCCAGTTAAAGGAATATGCTCAAAGTCTAGGACTTCAGCCAATGGTGAAATTCAAGTGTCGAAAGTGTTGTTCCATGACATTCAAATCCCTGGCAATGTTAAAGGATCATCAGCTTATATGTCGAGCACAAGCAAAAGAACCAGCACTCAGTCCAGAAGCAGCACCAAGTGCAGATACAAGTAGTGGTCTGGCAAGGGTCACCCGAAAAGTGTACCTATGTTCTGCATGTGGGACATATTATGAAAATTGGAATCTTTTTCTTCACATGAGGGATGTTCATAACAGACACATTTGCCTATTCTGTCTAGGAATGTTTTCAAAAGCTGAAAAATTAGCATCACATTTAATTAACAAACATAATGTACAAGAATTTAATTACTTAAGTAAAGAGGAGTTTTGTAAAATTTATAATGGCACCTTGTATCTCATGTGCTGTGCTTGTGATGAGATATGCAGTGAGCAGGATGATTTTTTTAACCATGATTGCAATAATGTAAAGCCCAAACCTGTGCCAATGCTTGTCAGCAAGAATTCAGCTAAGCCAAACAATGTGAGACAAATAAAAACAACAGCTTCTGAACCAACAACTAATGGCCCTCCAACAATATCTAATAATACACTAAGAACTGTCGGTGAAATGAAAGATCTAAGTGAAGCCAAACCTGAGACCTACACATCACAACTTCAAAAGACTATAAGCACACCAAACTTTAAAAATAATAGTGATATAAGTATAAGCTCAGAGAATTCGGCTTCAACAAGTAGTACACAAAGCAACACCTATAGCTATACAAATCCAACTGCAGATCTTGAAAATCAAAGAATGTATTCTAGTCCAGCACATCATGGAAATCATAATTCGGGCCATAATACACCTAGCCTGCCAAATGGTGATGATAATGTAGAACCATCAGATGAAAGTGACTCCCCAGAACCTGATATTTCATCACCACCAGAAGAAAATTTTCCTGTTAAGTCAGAGCAACCACCCAGCCAGCCTAACCAATCAGAAAAAGAGGGTGGTATAAAATTAAAACTTAGTTTAAATAATGCAAACTCACCAGTAATTATAAACTCAACTGTGGATCCAACTATTGGGCAACAGTATGCTAATAAACCACCAACACGCACAAGGCGACCCCCTAAGAGGTATGAAAAACAAGCTCCAGTAGAATCAGTTCCACAAGTGAAACCACAATCTATTAAAATGACAATTTGTGATAAAGCTGATAGTCCATTTGTAAAGACAACTATATTTGAAAATAACAAAGAGACAACATTAAAAACACTAATTAATAATAATTTGGAATCTGAATCAAAGTTTGAAATGAAACCAGAAAACACAATAAAAACAACTATATATGATAACAAAATGGAGGAGATTAACACATTAAATAGGGTTCCAAAGTTAACTGTCAGAGTACCTAAAGAATTTTTGGATAAAAATTCTTCCAGTGATGATTCATCTGATAGTGATATTAGTGATCGGTTGACTGTTGATGATCACAAACCTGATACTAATGTTGATGAGACAGATAATAGTAAAGAGGAAGCCATTCCTGAGCAGCTGCTACAGCCATCATTGCCATCTCAAGAATCAAGCCAAGAGGAAGATGAGGTTAAAACAGAACCTGAAACAGAACTTGAGCCGGAACTAGAGGAAAAAGTACAAACACCAGGGGAATTATTAGAGACTAAGCCAGAACTAAAGACTGAACTGCCAGAACAAGATGCATCTGCTGAATTAAATGCTGAAGATCCAGCTACAGCTGATGAATGTGATATTCCTATTACTGAGCTAACTTTGGACAGACCAATTGATAAATATCCACTGAAGGACTTACTGAAAGTCTTCTTGGCCTCAACAGTTTTTAATTGTATCTACTGTAACCATGTTAGAAAGATAGCTGTGAATTGTGAACAGCTGGCCCTTCATATGGTAGCAGAACATAGGTTTTCTGCGACAGTAGATAGCATAACTGCTGAAGAGTTGATGCCAGAGACCATTACAGCAAAAGTGAAAGCTGGTGCTGAGGAACTATGTTCAGTATATATAAATTTGGATACTTATGATAGTGTTGATAAGTGTGATGATGTACAGTATAGTCATAATTTTGAATGTTTTCAGTGTTATTTTAAAACCACTGTCCACAAGGATCTCTATTTACATAATCGTAAAATGCACCAGAAAACAATTTTGTTGTGTGTTATGTGTAAAAATAATTTTTATTCATATAGTGAATTACTATGTCATTTGTGCCCTGGAACATATGATTCTGTTTATGAAACAAAGTTTAGATGTTGTTTTTGTAATTTAGACACTATATCATCATCATTTAGATTAATGGTGCATCTTCGAAAGATACACCATACCTGTGATGTATGTTTAGAATTTTGCCAAAGTCAGGCACGTTTGTCTAACCATGTCTGGAAACATAAGTTACATCACTTATGTTATCGCTGTGGTATTGCATATAGAAATAAGCTAGATATAACAAACCACCTGTTTTGGAAACATGGCACAGAGAGTGTGCTATGTAAAAGATGTTTACAAAAAAAATGGCCGCATGTCTATCATTTCTGTACACCTCCAGCTGTATTTCCTTGTGATGAATGTAATTTACAGTTTTCGCGGGCGGTATATCTGAAAGTGCATAGAAGATTTCATTCTGAGGAATATCCCCATGTATGTACTGAAGAAGGTTGTACAGAAAAATTTGTTTCAAAAAAGTTGTTAAATAAGCATGTTGAAGAACATAAAAAGAAATTGTTATTGGTAGACCAAAATGAGCAATCATTAGCTGTATCTAACGGAAATTTATCAGAGGAGGTAAAAGAGTCTATAGCTGTTATTGATTTAGTTGACGATAAGCCGAAAGAGGAAGCTGGATCTTCTGAAGTTAAAAATGAGGCTGAAACTGAACCTGTATCCAAGAAATCAAGAAAGAAAAAGTCAAAAGACAAAGATGCTCTTCTGTTAGATATGAATTTACCCGCATTGAACTTGTCAGAAAGTGATAGTAGTGATGAATCTGACAGTGGGGCTCCTAATTCTGTGAAAGAAGAGAAAATACAAGAACAACCCCTTGAACAGACAGAGGATATGGATGTGGAGATGAAGGAGGTAAAAGAAACTCCTTTAAAAACACCATTAATTCAATTAGAAGACGAAAAATTTCAACCATCAGAAGATGAAAAGTCTAATCATTTACATGTGTTAGATATATGGGATAATTTCCAAAAATACCAGGCGAAAGTTGAAAAGCAAAAGGAGAAAACACCTCCATTAGTTCCTATCAGGAAACACGTTTGTGAATCTGATCATGATTATTGCCTAATACCAACAGATTTTAATGGTGATGATGACATGTTTAGCTTAGATAAGAAAAAGAATAAGAAGTCTCCTAAGAAAAGACATGGTGACCTCACGTCAAGTAGTAGCAGTACTAGTGATAGTGATTCTAGTTGTTCATGTGGATCAAATTGCAGCTGTTCATCTAGCAGTGGGTCCTCTTCATCGAGTTCGTCAGATTCAGATTCATCAGATGAATCAAGTAACGAAAAGAAAAAGAGCAAATCGAAAAAGTCGCTTCCAAAAAGGAGGATAAGTAATGGTTCTAATGTTGATGTGATGGGAATGTCTGAAACTCCTGTATTAGTACCTGAAAAGCCAGAGCCTTTAATTGCGGAAACTGATTTAGACACAGATGAAAGCGAAACGGATGAAGAATTTTATGATAAAAATCCGCAACAGATTATTAATAAATTACAGATAGAAAAGAAGAATCAATTAATGGCGTCAATAGCGCCTTCTGATGGTGGTTCTGTGTCGGAAGAAGTGAGTCGATGTACGACGCCTGTCAAGGAAGAAAAAGACACAGAAATGAAGGAACTAAAGGAGGAAGAACCTGAAGTAAAAGAAAAAACGAGTAGCAGTAAGAAGAA
Source organism: Parelbella macleannani (assembly GCA_018245755.1). Taxonomy (NCBI): domain Eukaryota; kingdom Metazoa; phylum Arthropoda; class Insecta; order Lepidoptera; family Hesperiidae; genus Parelbella; species Parelbella macleannani. Next base: position 7,325 of record DWEE01000926.1, on the reverse strand, counting down.
AAGCAAAAAGAAGAAGAGATCTAAGAGCTCTAGAAAACATGGACCTATTAAAATTAACATTCCTAAGGATGTGATAGCGAAATCTGAAGTGGAAACTACACCACCCTTAGTACCAAATAAAATCACAATATCCTTGCAATCTAATACAGTACAAATACCCGAGACACCAAAACCAGTAGTACCTACCACTGATACCAGCACTCCTGTAACAACGACAGCGGAAAGCAAACGGGCGTCAAAGAGAAGGCGTGTCCCTAATAAATTTTATGGTTATTCCAGCGATGAGGAGCCACCTCTAACCATAACGGCGGCCTTAAAACCACAGCTGCCACCGAAACTAGAGTGGCGAAAAGAGGATCTGCCTTCTCCAGTTACACACAAGCCTAAAAAAGAAGTACCTTCGACTGTAATACCTCAAAGATTATTTAACTATACGGAGCCCATAAGGTTGACTACACCCATACCAGATCCGGAACCTCCGCGAATATTAATGAATACAGAGTCTATGGAATCTAGCGATTCCGACTCGAGCGGTGAAGGTAATCTGGAAATATATCAACGAAGTAGTGAGCAGAGCTCGTATCCGGTACCGCCTCCAACATATCTGAACTCCGGAACGTCGAGTCTGCCATATGCTTTCCAGAGGCCCGCAGCTAGGCAGGCGCGCGAAGGCGAGAGCGTGTACTGCTACTGCCGCTGTCCGTACGACGAGGTGTCGGAGATGATAGCATGCGACGCCGACGGATGCTCCATCGAGTGGTTTCACTTTGAATGTGTCGGTATCATGGTACCGCCTAAAGGCAAATGGTACTGCCCTGAATGTAGAAAAAATCAAAGTTTCTCGGGTTACAGATAAGTCTTATCGAAATTTAGGTGTATATAAAATATTCTGTATTGTTATCTGTATATAACTTATTGATGATTGTAGATAATTTAGCTTTACCTGTATATCTTCGTAGGTAGGTAGTCTGTGTAAGTTAGAATAGTAGGTCTGAAAAATGTATCATTGTTATAAAAGTACATGTTATGCTTGATACTGGCTGTGCGGCCGTCTCTGTAACCTGGCAAATTGTTAATGACATTAACGTATACAGCAAGATGAAAATATAAATCCAATTTTTGATACCAGTACTGTAATTTTATTTCTTACACACTTAAGTGGTTAATGGGGTTCATTGGCTATAGAACGAGCGACTCGAGCGTTAACCTACACAAATAAGCTGCGACTTTAAGTGGTTCAAGTGGATCTTTATTATAAAACGACGCCAAATTTAAAAATTATGTAGTTATTTGATTTATCTACCTAAAAACAATAAACATTACAAATACACCACTGAACATTTGAAGTCATAGCTGAAGTAGCTACTTGTCAGCAAAATAACAAGTTGCATATCCGTTCTAAACATAAAAAAAGTATCGGTAGAAATTGTGGACAGTATATTATTACAACCTATTAAAAATAGTAGAGCTTTGGCAGTTGGTGGTAACGGCTCCGGCTGGGTGATGGCAAGTGTCAAATTTCATATGCGTTTTCTACTTCTTGGATCAAATAAGTTCGAATTGCTAGCGTTAGTCAATATTCAGTTACTGCAATGAATATCTTTACGATAACCTAAGAACTGTGCCTACTAACACTTGTGGATTTGCAAATGAATACAATCTCAAATTAGACCAGCGCGGTCGAAAATTCTGGATTCCTATTGGTGGAAAAAAAACCATTTCCGATAATGATTCGTAGCCGTTATTATTAATCGAATGTTTCTGCTTGTCTGGTAATTATTATACATTTATATAATAAGAGGAATTTATGTAATGACAGAGGGACCACTGGAGTCGACTCAATTATTATACCTATTTGTGTTTTGCCAGAGACTGCGCTGAGCGACGTGCGAAATGTTAGTGGAGAAACTGATCATACGATATAATGCGAATCATATAGTTGATATTAGCTCTAAGGAAGTGTATTATTTTATTTGATGTGGATGTAAGTGTTAAATGTTTTCGGAGAGTTCATTGGCGGATGTATGCGGACTTGGTATCTGTGTTAAATTAAACTGGAGATTTTTCGACACAACATCTTGTTTTGCTTTGCTGAAGTACGGGTTATTAAATGTCATTTTTTTTTATGTTTGTGGTGAGCCCGTGTTTTTTGGATGTCATCAAAAGCAACTCTAACGCGTTATGCGTACTTTGATAACAGTAATATACGTATTTTTAAGTGTCTGTATTGCGATAATAGAAAAGAAACAAGGATTTAGTAATTATACTGACAAACTATGGGTATGCAGAGTAAATTTATTCTTTATTAAAATTAAAGTAATGTTATTTTACAAATTTTTAAATTGTACTGGATCCGACTTCCGACTTATAGTTATTGCAGTATTATTATTGAATATAATAAATAGTACCAGTGAATTAAGCCGTAATAGTGATAGATATTAAGAATGAAGAAGAAATCTAAATAATGTAATCCGTACATAACAAAATTTAGAGCCAGGCTCCGGTGCACGGAACGGGTTCAGCACGCTTGATTTATTACTTGGAAATGTACGATATAAATCTAAAATACGGCATTCTTTTCACTCCTTAGATAAATACAAAAGAACTGTACTGTGATTAGCCCACATGTGTTGACATATTAATATTAGAAACCCACCTAATATCCTACAATTTACTTCGAACATAATGCATATAGTTATTAATTCGTAATTTTATTATAACACACGTGTAAACACAAGTAATAAATTTATATAGACACAAAACTAGGACAAACTTTTTTGTCTTTATGCTTTATGTCTGTAGATTTAAAAGTTTTCAGTACCTCGTCCAAGTTCACAGTTTACGTAAGCCTACGAATGTGTCGCCTACAGATTTTAGATCCTAATAAGGAGCAAAGCCCAATTAATTATTTGCCCTAAAAGAGTTTAAAATCAACACAACCTTTGTACGTACATACCTACATGTACGAAAATATATATTAATACTTAACGTCGATGAATCAGTGGGCGTTGTATTGAAGAAATTAGACGAAATTCGACCATTATTTGGATTAAACTAGGCTCATTGATATTGACGGGTTTTTTTTATTACGAGTGATTCTGTACCTTATAAATCACGTTAAAAAGTTTCAATTTACAAGATATTCATAATACTAGGCGCGTTAAAAACTTCTCAATGATGCGTTGACCTCTGACCCAAAACCGGGGCAGTGTGATAAAGAAGGTACATACGTTCTCCCAATTTTGGATACATACCTATTTATAAGCGCGATGTAGATATACGAGTTCTTTACGTAAGTACTTACACAGCGTTGTTTGTAACTACTACATATGCAACAGTGACGTCATCTGTTCTACGAAAGTGACGACTGTTATAATAACCACTTGATAATCATCATGATAACGCGGAAAACCTTTGTTAAATTATTTTATTTTTACTCGTATTTTTACCAGATCCGAAGTTTGTTACTACTATAGTATTGTTATTGACTGTTGCCACATAAATTTTTTTGTTCGAATAATCTAAGAATATTCATTTCATTATCGGAGAATAAGACAAGCAAGACGATAGAGTAATTTTAGGTACAAATAGTTTGAGTTCTGGACTTGCAATAAACAGTTTCAGCATTAAGTCAACAAAGAACTTTCAAAACGATAGTTCACGACTTAGTTCAGAATATTTTCATAAAATCGTATGTAGTTATTGTAATACTTTGTGATTTTAAGCTTTATATTTACCTAGCAATAAGTATAGTGATATTAAACTATCTTCATTTATAAATTAAGTACCATGTAATCGCATTTAGTATGTCTAACGCGAAAATAAAAGATAACCTAACCTAAAATTGCATTTTATTTGTCATATTGTTAAGTCGGGCGCGGTTAATTGCTAACTGTCCTGATATAGAATTATGTTTCTCAATTATATTACTAAAAAAATCTGAAATACAATAAAACAGTTGTATTTATTTTATTGGTAATAAATCTTTGGTAACTCCATCTTTAACATGACAAAACTTACCTTATTTTGCATGAGCCAATGAGAAACAAATAAATTCATATCACAACAACAGAAAAAAGAAACAATTTTTTTTACTTCCTACTTTATAATAGCTGCTTAACGGTGAATAAGGGTAGTTTATTTATGTTTTCCAAAATGCAATTTCCCGATTGTCCTCCGTATGGCCGAGAGGTACATACTCGTATTTACGATTATTCACGACGCCGTCTCGTCCGATTACGACTACGTAAAATATGGAAAGGGTTTCATTGGCTACCTACATATAACAAACTGTTTAAAATGTTGACGCTTAAATTTTAATTAATGAAAGAAGTTATTAATGGCCGCCGTGAAAAATAAGCCGCCCAGAATGATGCTACGCAAGTTAGATAGCCTTAAATATCGATATTTGTAAAGTATGTCGAAAGAAGAAACTACCGAAATGCTAGCGATGGGTTATTAGTTTAACAATAGATACTACAACAATATTGGTTCTTAGTAGATCTAGAAACAAGTCCGCAACATCACATATTTGTCTGTTATAAATAAAGCAGAATAAAGCATAAATTTATTAAAAAAATAAATAAGGGATTTAATAGCATTATTTTAAGGCATGGCATATTAATCCAGGACGCCCTCCAGCTAGGTGGAGTGACTATATACGCAAAGTAGCTGGCGGTGGTTAGATGCGAAGAACTGAAGATCGAGCTCAGTGGCGCGCCATTAGAGAAGACCTATGTCCTATGGCCTATGTAGACGGGAGTAGCCTGATAATGATGATAATGATGATGATGACAGTAATTCTTCAAGATAAAAATTTTCATGTTAAAGACAATTTTATGAAAAAAAAATTTGTCTTCTACACCATTTTATTTGGACGCATAGATTAGGAAATAATGTAAAATTAAAACAAATGAAAACTGCTCGAGTCTCTGTGTATATTCTGGCGAAGTTTTATTCGGTAGCAGGGAAAACCAATGAATAATAATACCATAGAAAAAAATAACTAAAAATATTGTTTCTACTGAAGTAATGTAAATTATCTATGTGCGATTTTTTTTTAATTATGCGCGAGCGCAGGGCGCAGGATAGGTACAGCAGCGCGCTAGTAATAGATATAGAATTCATTTTGTTTTTATAAAAAAAAATTTAATATTTAATGATCACAATTCATTATACCGAGAGATTTTGGTTAACTTGGCCTGAAAAAAGAAGTAAAATTCAAATGGCAGTGTCAAAATAACTGTTGCGTTAAGCACACACATTGTTTTTATATCCAGTGAATATATTACCGGTAATATTACATGCAGTCATTAAAGATGGATTTAACATCACACTGTCTCGATAGAAACGCCTGCAACAGATTCGGTAATTTTTTAAATTGTTTTCACTCGTATTTAAAAGCTTGGTTTAGGTGACCTAAATAAATATAAAATACCCAAATAAAATGCCATAATTGGTAGGTTTGTATACCAAATTCAATATGTATACGAACATATATTGATTTTAACATATTGATAACACAATATTCGGGTTCACATTTGGTGTATGCATTTGTAATTCTTTTAAAGTAACGGCCACTTTGACGACTGTTGAGCGAGAGGTCCTGGATTCGAACCTCCGTCGAGTATTACATATTGGGTTTTTGTAACTGGAAATTCTTAATAATAGTTCTGAATTTGTACCCGGTATATGGCAAAGGGCTCACCCTGGTCCACATTCCATAGTGAGACGTAAACGTAACTGGTGAAAAATGGGAGTGTACTACACTTCTCTTCCTACCTTATCGGTGATTAAAGACGTCATGTTACGTCTTCTTACGTGATGTTACTTGTGCTTAGCGACGACTCACGCACAATTCCAGTTAATTTTTAAACATGCTCAGTAATCGCAAAGAATCTAGGAGATTCCTCGCCTCTATAGTTCCCGCTTAAATTTGCAAGGCTACGTATGGACAGACAGCACGTCTGTTTAAATTCATATATCCGGTATTTAGGTAGTGGACTACATATCAATTTAAATACCGGAAGTGTGCGTGGGTATATGTATAGATTGTTACCTCTTAATTTAATCATTGTTCGCGACTGGCAAATTTCCTCGTTGGCTCAGTTTGGCTTTCATCATCAACTCTTTTGTTGTTTTATTGTAAGATGGTCGATAGACTCGGTCTCCTCTCGGAATGAAAAGGATTTAGGGGTCGGCCATGCTGCCCAAGTGCAGGTTGGCAGATTTCAGATGCCTTGGTAAACATTATTGAAAAGTCTAAGGTTTCCTCATGTTGTTTTCTGTCCCCGTTACAGCAAGGGAGATTTAATTTTAAAACGAACGTTTGTATAAAGGACATTTTTATATTACCTAGCAGATAATTTTTGGACATAAGGAATGCGTCACAATGATAAGCAAATGGTCTTTTCTTGACACTAGGATGTTCATAATCTTGTCTTGTCTAGACTCGAGTCAGTGTAGTATTCTCTAGTCTAAATTACAATTGGACTAGTCTTGTTGAGGTTAGAGTTTAATCTAGTCTTCACACTAAAAAATTGTAAATTTATTATCAAATAATGTCATGTTCAGTTACAAAAGAATATCAGTCATACAAAAGTTGTAGCAAAGTTAAAATGCAAAGAAAGATTTCTGGTAAACGAGGTCACGTTAACTGTATTCCCCGCTGTTAAATGATATAACAGGCGTTCTACAGTTCGTAAATAAACTGTGCTACTATTGATTCTGAGTGTTCTTACAATAGCGGCGAGTTTCGTCATATAGTATAACTCGCAGAAGCTAACTAAGCACCTCGCTATGAAGACATAACAGCGAGGTATCAATTGCATAAAAAGTGTTTGTTTAATTTTATGGCCTATTTCGATTTCTGGATGAAAACACTCCACACGCATGTACAAAGATAGGTAAATTAGTATCCGTAATGCAGGTATTAGGTACTGACAGGCGGAGTCAGGTGGCGGAACACAAGCCATTTCCGCGCAATTGCCATTTTATTTTCATAATGAATGTCAGTGTTGTGTTGCCGTTGTAATTTTAACGATACTATTTAATAAGCCCGCAAGTAGATAGCGGCTTGAAATATTACGTAACACGATTTTAAATTGTATCGATGCACTTCTTTGATGTAATGAATGTTTTGTATTGGGTAGGTATTTATTTATTAATATCGATCTGTGCCGTTTGTAACAATAAAGTTATGTATTGTGCAATCATTGCGCAGAACAAATAAAGATTTACCGTTTTCAAATGTTATTTACAGGTATAGGTACTTAAAATCGACATTTAATTCCATTCAGAGTTCTTGTCAAGTACATAATGCTAAT